>MU223586.1:129520-140025 GCA_018584345.1 Thuja plicata | reverse complement strand
TGTGTGTGTGTGTGTGTGTATTGTGTGTGTGTGCGTGTGTGTGTGCGTGCGTGTGTGTGTGCGTGCGTGTGTGTGTGCGTGTGTAATTCTCCTCATGACTCTATTCTAGTTTTTTATTTATGAAATTCCTCCATTTGAAATATTATGTTTCTAGTTTCTAAGATATTTCTTTTATTTGATCATTTTATATTTATTAATTATGTCAATCATAATACAACATAGTAGACAAACATATATTTTCTGCACAAGGAGTTCCATTCTTTATTGCATGTTATAATACATTACAACATCAAATGGAAGAAAACTATTTGAGACACTAAAAATATTTCTACATTCCCCATTTCACAATAATGGTTACACTTTTCTACATCAAATCTTCACTTTCAAACACTGATAGTAATCAACATTTTTCAGAAGTGATGTTTATAATGTAATACATAATATATTTTTTTATAGAAAGAATAAAATTATAATTTATAATTTTTATGATATTGACCAATATCTAGTTGTGTGGATATTTTTCATAATTTTTCTCAAAGTTTAAGTTGAACTTATCTAAGCCAGCAGGCATTCTAGGAATCGATGAGTCATCTCTATCTGGGGGGTGGTTAGTTGTAGAAAAGGAAACGACTAGTTGAACTAGAGGTGGATCCTCAGGATGGCGGACAAAAAAAATGAAGACTCATAAAGGAATGAAATGATGCATGTGAGGAAGAAGGCAGAGAAAACTCTCGCACATCAGATACAAGATGGGTGGAACACATGAGGGGAAGAGGGGAAACACAACAAGAAAGGGAAAATGAAAGAAAGGAAAACACAGTGAAAGTGTAGAATTCTGAAGGAAAATATGAAAGGAGTGGTGAAAATTCCAGGTTTTTTTTCTTATTTGAGGTCTTCCTTCTTCTATAAAAAATCAGCAGTTTACTCTTTACTTGGTGATTGAAAAGATCTTTGAATAACACAGGAACATTTTTTCTTAAACTTGTAAAATTTGGAGTTTTGGTAAACATTGACTTGTTGCTCTTTTGGTTATGGTAGCCACGCTAGTTTTTATTTCTTTTTTTCATTATATTTATGGAAGGTCACTATCTTCTTCTTGATACGTCATGTATCCTTCTTGCGGTGCCATGAAATCTTTTTACTATGTCTTGCATTTTTTCCTACGAAATGAAGTCTTCTTCCTGCAAAATGTTTTCTTTCCTTCTCTCTGTGCAGACCCGACGTGACTTTAGGCGAGAGTTTCGTAATCTAGTTTTCATCCAATCATTCAGTAGCGATTAAAGTGGCGATTATGCATACACAACCATCTTCCCAATAATTTTAATGTTTTTTTTAAAAAGATCCTATCAATGTTGTATGTTTGATGTTTAGGACGAATCAAACCAATCCTGTCTAAGGAGATTTCTTTTTATATTCAATTTTATGACCCACATTTTATTAATTTACTGTGAAAAGCATGACAAATTTGTTATACCATCATTGTGTGAGATCCATTTTTATGTGTTGATAATAGAAGTTTGATGTGAAGGCAACTGAATCAATGATCTGCTGATCATAAAACAAAGAAATATGCAAAATCCCAAATTTCCTGAGAGAAATAAGAGCAAGGGCATCCATTATATTTGAAAGAGAGGTTACATTATGGTGTTCAACCATATTCACCAATATTACAACCATAATATTAAAGATCTACAACTATCAACTAAAAACATAAATATACACAACCATATATTTCATATGGGACTGCGTAGTCAAGAAAGGAAGAGAGGTTTCCCCAAAGTCAATAAAAGTTTCCCAATGGGAATTAATGTTGTCATTATCCCCCATAATGACCATTGGGAAGAACATGAAGTAAATCTCTGAGCTTCTAGAACCTTTCACGAGCTAGAGCCTTTGTGAATATATCTACAATTTGATCTTTTGTACTAGAGTACACAATTTCAATCAAGCCTTGTTGAACCAATTCCCTGATATAGTAATGTTGTATCTCAATATGTATGGTTCTAATATGAAATACTAGATTCTTTGTCATTTGAATATCACTCTTTTTGTCACAGTACAAGGTAGGTTCATTCTGAATTTGGTGTAAGTCTTCAAGTAGTCTTCTCAACCATACTGTTTGACAAGTTGCTGATGTTGCAGCTTTATATTCTACCTCTGCTGTAGAAAGTGATACTGTTGGTTGTTTCTTGGACTTCCAAGAGAATACTGCAAAACCAAGGCTAAAAGTGTAGCCAGAAGTAGACTTCCTATCATCTGTAGAACCTTCCCAATCTGAATTTGTATAGCCAACCAATCTGGTATCCTCTGAATGCTAAAATTTAAGACCATAACTCAGTGTCCCTCTAACATATCTAAGAATCCTCTTAGCTGCACTCCAATGTGTTTCCTTAGGTTCTGACATGAACCTAGAGACCAAACTCATTGCAAATGTGATATTTGGACGATTAGTAGCTAAGTAGATCAAGCTTCCAATCAGATGTCTATATAGAGTGGGGTTCACTAGATTTGACACATCTAAAGTAGACAATTTAAGTCCAACTTCAATAGGTGTTGCAACTGGTTTGCAACTCTGCATCTGAATTTTTTTTAGGATATCTGAGGCATATTTTTCCTGAGACATAAATATTTCATCTTTATTTTTCCATACTTCTATTCCAAGAAAGTAGTGCATTTGTCCCAAATCTGTCATTTCAAACTCAGTAATCATGGCTGCTCTAAACTCTACAAATAAAGTTGGATTATTCCCTGTGTAGATAAGATCATCAACATAGAGAACTAAGATAAAAATATCCTTAGCTGAGCTTCTAATATAGAGGTTTGGATCTAACTGACTTCGTGAAAAACCTTTGTGTTGTAGGTAGGAGTCTATCCTTGAATACCATGCTCTTGGTGCTTGTTTGAGACCATACAAGGCCTTCTTTAATTTGCAAACATAATGTTCTTTAGAAGGTATTTCAAAACCTTTAGGCTATGAAACATACACTTCCTGGGTATGTGCAAGATCATGAGGGGCCAAAAAGTGGCAATGTGAAAAAAATTCACTTTTCACTCGTCCAAAAGCACATGAAAATGTTTGTTGACTTTTTACTAGGCCTGGGTGTCAGTACACCTAGGAAAACTTGACACCAAAGCACAAGCCTAATCGGGTACCCAAAACCTGTGGCATAAATCGAAACCCGCGAGCCATTTTCCTCATTTCTCTCATTGTTAAGGATTGGAAAATGGCTCTATATATCCTATACTCAATTTTTTCAGGTACCTAATTTCCCCAACATCAAATTCGACTCCGCAGTATATACGGTAAGTAAATTCTTTGCATATTTTGATTATTTTATTTCATTTTGATGTTAAATGTAGTTATTTTGGGCTAAATAGGGGTTTGTATTCATTTTTTAATAATATATGAAATCAAATTGAAATTTATATTTATTTTTTATTTAATTAGGCATGGCTGACAACAATGAAGAAAATAACCCTTCTGCACCAAATAACGATCCCCAAAACAATCACCCGCTTCAAAACCCTTGATTTTTAGAGGATTTGATACAAGATAATTTGAACACTATACGGGGGTTCCAAAACACATATCAGAATATACCTACATTAGGTCCCATGCTTGCCACCCTAAATACTATTGTTAAAAACATTGACACACTTACACGGCAACATAATGTTTCTCTTCATTAGCGTGATGATATGCATGCCCAATTTGATGACGGGATTTACCATGATGGGGTTGTAGCCCTTAATATAACTAAAGAAGATATATCCTCCCTTTTTGTGAATCCTAAAACTGGATTAAAAGTTGACCCCAAAAAGCCTAAATTATCAATTAAATGGTACACAAACGATGTAATGCGTACACAGTTTTGGGATCGTTGGTGGATGGTTTTTGATAAACCACCCCATAGCAATTTGGAGCTCCCTTTCTATTTTATAAAAAAATTATATGTTGAGTTTGTGCTTGGTCACAATGTCAATTATTGGAGCATGAGGCCCAACATGGGCGTAGGCGAAGGAGCTCCTCAGACTAGGCCATTTTCCCAGTGCAAAAAGGCCACTACCTTTGTCCCCCCACTGATGTCGTACCCCTTCCTCCAGTGCAACATCCCGATATCATTGCAGAGGCTACCTCATAGAGTATTAGGGCCATTCACATGTTGATTGACCAGTTGATCATGCAGACCAGGTCATTGTTGCCTCCTAGTGTGGATGATGTTGGTGCATCGACATTTGGCAGCAGTTCACATGTATGCGTGCCCCATACTTGCATTATGTGCAAGAATTTGTGCCTCGCACTGCTTACTAATGTTGATACATATTAGTATGTTATTGATGAGGAGGATACAGGAGACACAGCTATAGAGGCTGCAACACCTCATGGAGCATTTGTGTCTCATGAGAGTGCTGGGGAGGGGTACGTAGAGCCATGGAGTCCTATTGATACGGTAAGAGTAAAAATTATAAATAAATTTGACACATGAATTATTTAATTTAAAAATAATTTATTTATTTAGATTAGTTTTAATGACTGCATGCACTTATGTATATATATATATTTGGTCCATTTATGTTCAGTTGATGACAAAGGAGGAGCTGAGACAGGTGGATGACTCCACACTTTCGGCCATTTGATTTGGCCTTGACACCTATATGGTATATTATAAATTATGTACCCATTAGTTTTTTTTTATATCATTTGGTGTATGTGTGCTTAAATCTCTATCAATTAGAGCAATAAAATTCATACATTTACTAATATATTGTCATCTTATTGTACTCTTGCAGGTATCAGCTGATGTCAGTGGGGGGCACGAGGGGGTTCCTTCCTCATGTGTCGACAAAGGAAAGGTAATTAATTATTTAAGATTAATTATACATGCATATGTATTCTACTTGTGTGTAGTAATAAATATTTTACATGCACTTTATTGTATAGGGTGTGGCTCTCGACGATGTCCCGACACAGGTTCGAGAGCCTGGGCTGACATGCATCTCGATTTGGAGTGATAGCCCGATTGTACGTAGATTTGTACATATTGTTATTTGTATTTTGTAACCAGGGTTGTTATGATGAAGTACATTTATATATAATTGACCATCTTTTTACTCTCATAGGTTACTCCTAGTGTGAGGGAGTCCCCACAAGAATCATTTCTATCTTTGTTGACCTAGCCCACTATTCTAGAGGAGGGATCGGTGGACGTAAGTTTTAATTTTAGTTCAATCAATTTGTAATTTTATTATGCTATCATCCTATTTTATAAATTTATTACTCTATGTTGCACCTTGGGCCCCTGCACCACTCTACTAATCTCATTATTGCAAATATATATTTATAGGTCAGAGTTGGTATTGGTGGCATTGTCCGTTCGCTACCAAACACTTATGTTAGGACACTTGATCATGGTAGATGACCGAGAGGCCAGGTACAAATGTTTGTATTAAGTTATAATTTATAATTAAATTTGTGTTTGAATTATGAATTAAATATATGTACAAATCATATAAACTAAGCAATCTAACTTGGGATTGAATTCATTTTTGATGCAGGATCAATCAGAGCCAAATAGTTCTTCAAAGAGGCTACATTTTGATGACCCCCCTACGACATAGGATGTAGTTTTAGTTTTGTTCATTTAGAGATGCCACTTGGCACATTTTGAGATGACATATATGCCACATTGTGCACCTTGAAACATTGATTTTGTAGACATTTTGAAATGGCATGTGCCATATTTGTATATGGAGATACTTTTGATACTTTCTATATATAGAACATTTTCATTTTTATGTTATATTTGTGTCATCTTTTATATACACATTTATTATTCATGTATATGGAATTGAATGGTGAAGTTATATCTTGACTATGATTATGATTGTTATATCTTGAAGTTATATTTGATTATCATTATGATTTAAATTATATCTTGTTGAAGTTATATGTCAATTTGTTTGAATTTTTTATAATAGATGTAATAAATTACCGAGATCACTCAAATTCTTCTTTGTTTTGTAATAATACCCGAATCCTTCCTTCAATAGTACATCAACTTCTAGACTGTTTTTGGTTATTTTCTCCAAAAAGTTTAGCAACGACTATTTTTGGTTGTTTTCTCCAAAACTTTCCAAAAGACTTCCAAAAATAATAGGTGTTTTAGATACCCTTTATCAAGTTATAAAACATATGTCAAACTCAACTGACATTGTTTTGTAACATCATCCTCAAAACTTGTTGTCCTTAGTCACATACCTTGGGGACACTTGGGTCGAGCGTGGTCGCAAGCATTCCAATGAATCCATGGGTGGAATGGGTTTGTCACTGGCATTTACCTGGCCAACCAAAGATGATGGAATAGATGGTTAGATGCCAGGATGGACAGTTTGAAAGATACACTACAAAGCTACTTTCAACTGACCCTCACTGCAAGTTTTGACATCGACTGAGATTGCCTTGCCAAATATAAATGAAGTTGAATCGCCCAAAACCAGAAGAGGTTGTTGTATAACTCGGCAACACAATACCTTAGCCCCTGATAGTTTGTTGATACCTCTCACAAGGTCTGAGATATGAGCCTTAGAAGATCGTTGCCCAATCGTGCTTAGTGCACCTTGGGGACACTTGGCTCAAGCATGGTCGTGAGCGTTCCAATGACTCCGTGGGTGGAATGGGTTTTTCAATCATGTTTACCTGACCAACCAGAGCTGATGGAATAGATGATTTGATGTCAGGACAGACCGTTTGAAAGATACACTACAAAGCTACTTTCGAATGACCCTCATTGTAAGTTATGGCATCGTCTGAGATTGCCTTGCCAAACGCAAATGAAGTTGAATCACCCAAAACTGGGAGAGGTTGTTGTAGAGATTGGAAACATGATCTCGTATCTCCTAATGGTTTGTGGATACCTCTCATGAGGTCTGAGATACGAGCCTTGGAAAATCATTGCCCAATCATGCTTAGTGCACCTTGGTGACACTTGGGTCAAGCGTGGTCGCGAGCGTTCCAGTGACTCCGTGGGTGGAATGGGGTTGTCACTAGTGTTTATCCAGCCAACCAAAGCTAATGGAGTAGATGCTTCGATGCCAGGACATACCGTTTGAAAGATACACTACGAAGCTACTTTCAACTGACCATTATTGCAAGTTTTGGCATCAACTTAGATTACCTTGCCAAACGCAAATGAAGTCGAATCGCCCAAAACTGGGAGAGGTTTTTGTAGACCTTGGAAACACAATCTAATATCCCTTAAATTTTTTTTGATACCTCTCACGAGGTCCGAGATACAAGCCTTGTAAAATTGCTGCCCAATCATGCTTAGTGCACCTTGGGGACACTTGGTTCGAGCATGTCGCGAGTGTTCCACTAACTCTGTGGGTGAAATGGGGTTGTCACTAGCATTTACCCAGCCAACTGGAGCCAATGGAGTAGACGGTTCAATGCCAGGATAGATCATTTAAAAGATACACTACGAAGCTACTTTCGATTTACCCTCATTGCAAGTTTTGGCATCGAGTGAGTTTGCCTTGCCAAATGCAAACGAAGTCGAATTGCCCAAAATTGAGAGATATTTTTGTAGAGCTCAGAAACACAATCTCGTAGCCCTTGATGGTTTATCAATACCTCTCATGAGGTCCAAGATACGAGCCTTGCAAAATCGCTGCCCAATCATGCTTAGTGCACCTTGGGGACACTTGGGTCGAATGTGGTCGCGAGCGTTCCAGTGACTCCATGGGTGGAATGGGGTTTTCACTAGTGTTTACCCGGCCAACTGGAGTCAATGGAGCAGACACTTTGATGCCAGGATGGATGGTTTGAAATATACACTACAGAGCTACTTTTAACTGACCCTCACTGCAAGTTTTGACATCAACTGAGATTGCCTTTTCAAACGGAAATAAAGTTGAATTGCCCAAAATAGAGAGAGTTTTTTGTAGAACTTGGCAACACAATCCTATATCCCCTGATGTTTTGTCGATACTTCTCACGAGGTCCGAGATACAAGCCTTGGAAGATCACTGCCCAATCGTGCTTAGTGCACCTTGGGGACACTTGGGTCTAGTGTGGTCGCAAGCGTTCCAGTGAATCTGTGGGTGGAATGGGTTTTTCACTGGTGTTTACCTGGCCAAATGAATCTAATGGAATAGATGGTTTTATGCTAGGATAAACCATTTGAAAAATACACTACGGAGCTATTTTTAACTGACCCTCACTACAAGTTATGACATCGACTGAGATTGCCTTGCCAAACACAAACGAAGTCGAATCACCCAAAACTGAGAGAGGTTTTATAGACCTTGGCAACATGATCTTGTATCCCCTGACAGTTTTTTGATACCTCTCATGAGGTCTAAGATACGAGCCTTGAAAAATTGTTGCGCAATCATGCTTAGTGCACCTTGGGGACACTTGGGTCGAGTGTGGTCGCGAGCGTTCCAGTGACTCCGTGGGTGGAATTTGGTTGTCACTAGCATTTACCCAACCAATTAGAGCTGATGGAGTAGACACTTTGATGCCAGGATGGATGGTTTGAAATATATACTACGGAGCTACTTTCAACTGACCCTCACTGCAAGTTATGATGCAGAGGCTTGGAGAACTCCACAAATTGGACAACAAGACTCCACACCTTTGTAAAACAAACCTAAGGTCTCACCATGTACCCAAGGGATTCCTCTTGCTCGAAGAGGTAAAATAACTTTGAAATGACATAAGGCTAACCACAAGACTTCCTAGGGTCCTAACAAACTCCAAACAACTTGTCTAGACATGTTACAAGTGCATGATATGTGAATTTCAAATACTAGTCATCACCCATTGATGAAAATAATATCCTTAAAGCATTAGAAAAAACAATCAAACTTGTAAGAATTCAAACCATGCAAATGACATAAGTAAATTATAAAAAATTATGAGTTTTCATTGCCTATTTCTGAGAAAATATATACTTAGATCCCTTGTTGGCACTATTGGCCACCCATACATGATTGTTACAAATTTCCATTATAGGCTTCAAAAGATCTCAGTTAACCATTAAGGATTCTTTTGTCCTTCTATCTCTGATTGGATCCATGGTGACCGTAGGTGTCTTCATAGGTGCTCCTGCACAAGTTACAATCCACATACAAAACCAAGTTTATTAACTCAAAATAGAATCTAAGAAAGGTGAAATTAATGTATTGAATTTAAGCTTAACTTAGAAAACCTTGCACCTAGTTAACTTATTACCTAGTCAAGTGTTCTTGAAGGGTCATCTCTTTGCTTCAGGATCTCCAATAGTGCTTCATGATCAGAAGTACTAATAGTCCAAAGTTCTTTTATATTTGTTTTTCCTTAATGCTTTGACAACTTGAAATTTGTTGCTATAACAAGGTGTGGATACATGAGAATAGTTTTGTGCTTCTCATAGTCTTCAAATGCAGGAATTCCATTCTTTCTAACCATGTATGTTCGCAGCCATGTTCCTGCAACAACAACTGAAATATTAGGATACGTGAACCCATCACCATCTATCATCGGTTATACAAGCTTCTGTTTACCTCGTACACAACATGCTAACCAATAATCTGACCTCTCATCATTCCCCTGCGGTGCAACCAATGCAAAAACATCTCATGGCTGTAGAAGATCTGAAAGATGGTCATACTCAACTGAAGTGTCCATGTCATCATTTCTTCTAGAGAGTGTCAAAGATAAAGGAGTTAGATACTGTGGAACCCATGTATCTACCCACTCACTTGACTCATAATGATCCCAATCATACTGAAAACACATGGGGAAAAAACAAGCCAACTCTCGTGTCCAAATGGTCCATGTGCTACTATCAGAGCTTCAGAATGAATGCATTTTTGAAGAGTCTCTCACTATTTGACAATCCAATCTATCTCCTATAGTTCCCTCCTCAACCAACCAAAAGAATCTATGCACTTTAGAATCAAGAGTCCCCCCTGTGACAATGCTAAAGTACACCAATCAACAATAGAACGAGCATCAAGAAGTACAACACCTAAAATCCTCAATTGCTCCTTAACTAGAGCTCTCTTCACACACGCACCTACTCCATCATGCTCCCCTGACTAAAAAAAACTCAAAATATGAGGTACACCTCTCTCCACATGCATTCTACACAACCAATAAAACATTATGGCATTCTTAAATTGACCAATGCAATTATCTGACCAAATGAGATGCTTATCCATAGTAATATCATTTTCCTACAAGAAGTCAAAATAGTTCTGGAAATAATGTTGGACAAACTCATGAGAGTGAGACCTATCATCGCTCATATAAAAATGGTACTCTCTGATTATCTTCCGCTCATCTTTTGTGCTATCAGGGGAATGTTTATATGTGATGTGTACAAAAAGAGTGACCTGAATGGAATTGTAATATTGAGCTTGAGTCTCATTTTGGGGCTGCAATGTATAGTTCTCCGCAAAGTCTACAACTGATATAATAGTTCCAATGGGGAAAGTGTCCTTACACATCCTGAATTGTT
>MU223586.1:78812-95404 GCA_018584345.1 Thuja plicata | reverse complement strand
GAACATAGAAGAAGAATACAATACTGGTCAGGATTGAAAAAGATCCCACACAGAATTGGGGAGAGGAAGAGATAACGATAATTTGTCGAGACCATAGTACCAACATTGAGAAACAAATTCACATTGAAGAAGTAAGTGGTCCAAAGACTCAAGATAATTACCACACATAACATAGTTAAAAGGTTGCACAATGTTTAGTCTGTCACTTGTAAGGATTCTTTTGTGCAAAGCGAGCCAGGAAAAATCCCTGCCTTGGGTAGCACTGTGCTATCCCAATTGAAGGTAATATTATTATTTTAATTTTTTTTGTTTTATAGATTTTTTATTTATAAAATGAGCATAATTTTATGGTTAATTTTTTAATCTTATTTATATAATTAGTTAAATAATATTTGTTTTATTTTTATTAATTTGAGAATTTTTTTTTAAAAGTTTTAAATTTTTTATATAAATAAATATTTTTTATTTTTAATTTGTCATCCATTATTAAAAAGGATACCCTTATGGAATATCTTATTTTTTAATATTATAAAGAAAATCTCTCTTTTTAAAGACATCTTTCTCTATATCATTCTTATATTTTTTTAATATAAAATTATTTTTAATATTTATAAAACATTTTCAATTTGAGAAATAAATTTTTTATTCAAAATAATAGATGACTAAAATTATTATATATAAAAATAGACGGTCGTCAAATTAAATCACATGGAACTTTTATTGGAAAACACTCTTCAATTCATTACGTGAGTATAGTACACCTCTTACCGTAATAATTTATCAAAATTAATAATAATAAAAAGAAATATAAAAATATTTTGAAGTAGCAAAAAAAAGGCAAATATGTGAAAGGCAAATCTTTCTACAAAAAAATCACAAGAATTTCTCAAAAATTCCAAAGTTTTCCTCGGGGGTGAACAAGATTCCATTGGGAACAAAGCAACATGGAGACATTGTGTGGCGGAAGGGACAAAAATGGTAGAAGGGTACACATGCAGTAGGAAGCATTCACCATATAAATTCATCGACCTTGGCCACAAACACACATAGGGTTTCTTTAGGTAAGTGACCATAAGGGATCTTCATATCAGACCACACAAGAAAGATCAAGTCAATAATAAATGAAGAAGCCCTAATCCAATAAGATCTTACTTCACACACTAGCATTATTAGAGGCAAGAAAAACAAAAGGAAGAAGGCATCAAAGGGAAAAAGGATTGGTATTCGTCAGAAAGGAAAAACAAGGCCATGCTCATCTCCTCCAAAACCCTAGAACCCGTACAAGATCACTTCAATGATTGTGGTTTCTTTGTGAAGTGAGCGGGAATGGACAATCTAGCATAAAGGATTATTAACCAGTGGTAAGCATAATTCAAAGGTTGGGTAAGTGTCAGATTCCTTAATAGTGGATATTTCTTGATTGAATGCATTAATAAATGTCTTAAGAAAGAAATACTATTTGGAAAGCCCATGTTCTTTGAGGAATTCTATTTTTATCGTGTAAATCGGGAGCCAAATTTCAATTCAGTGAATCACAAGCCTAAAAGATTCTCAAAATGGATCAAATTAAAAAATCTACCAACAAAATATTGGAGTGTAGGGGCTCTATAAATAAATGGAGAAGTGCTAGGATCCCTAATAGGTATAATAGAAGATTTTTTCTTTAAGAAACCTAGAATGAAGGCTAAAATCTTAATAGATCTAGAAAAAGATCTTCACTCAGATAATTCAGATATCATCATCGAAAATGGTAAATTGAGCCATAAGATAGAAGTTGACTTGAGTGAAAAGGGGGGTCAATACATCCTAGGGAAATAATACATGACAAGTTATTCGAAGAATGATAAAAAGGTGAGTAGTATGAAGCAGACAAACTCCAACACCAATCTTGAGAGTAAGAATAAACTAAAGGAGAAAATAATGAATTCTAATCTTAAAAGTTTAGAAATGGAGGAGGGAAAGATTGTGGAACTAGGAATCACTTTTGTAGGCTTAGAAAAGGAAGAGAAAATACAAAGGAAAGTAATCAAATATTGGAGAAGAAGGCTAAAAATATTGAAATATTGGGAGTAGGGAATTAGGAAGAACTAACAAATAGTATGTCTGAAGTAGAAGCCCTTTAGAAAGAAATATAAAAACAACTAGAATTAAAAGGTCATGAAAATAGAAGGAATAGTTTGGAGGATTTGGGAGGAAGCAAGGATGATGGTTCTATTCTCATAATGAGTAGGGTAGAACCTTGTTCAGGGGTAGCCATAAAAAAAACTCTTGTGAAGGAAAAAAAGCTCCCACAAAAAGAAGAAAACTTAGGGGAAGTAAATCAATCTAAACAAGAGACCTTGAGAATAACTGTGGAAATAAGGAATCTCTAGGAAGGCTTAGAAGAGGAAGCTAAAATCCAAGGGGAAAAAATCATCAACCTAGAATTACAAGCAATGTGCAAATTTCTAGGGATTTCCCAAACACTAGAACAAGAAGATGAAGATACATGGAGGGAGAAGCAGGAACTGATCAAAACAATTATGGAGCCAGATGAGATGAAGGAGGTAGATCAAGAAGCTTTTTAAGGAGTTGAGGAATTCTAAGAAGAGGATGAAGAACATGAGAACAAAGGGGTTTTGGGGATTTTTAAAACATGCTAAATACTTGAACAAACTAGATTTTGGAAAGATGTCAAGAAAAAGGAGGGCAAAAATTCCCTTTTAGAGCCAAGATCAAAAGATGGAGAAGCAGGAGATCAAACTAAGATTACATCACTTTTGAAAGAAAGGAATGGAAATACCCTTTACTATGGGTCATGGCGATCCTAATGTGGAATGTTAGGGGTTTTAATACCCCTAACAAACAATGCTGGTCAAGGACATGATTTCAACAAAAGTAGATATTATAATATTGCAGGACATTGAATTGACCAAATGGGAGATAAAATCTTTCCACAAAAAGTTAGAAAATTAGAAAATGGAGTGGGTCCAATTAGAAGGGGCCTTTGGGGGGATTGCACCCATTTGGAAACTAGGAGGGGTTTTCTTTGAGAAAGTTGCAGATGGGAAGAATTAGATGTTGATTAACTGATGAATATCTGATGGAGATGATGAAGACCGGGTGATACCGAGTATCATGATTATAGAAATGGTTAGATTAGTTGTTGTTTTGTCATTGATGTCAAGAAATTGATTAATTAATTTTTATTATGTTACCATATATTAAGAGGAGAAGTTAAATGGGTGACAAATATAGATCAGACAATGATGATATAGTTGTTTTCTATTATATTTTTGATGTTATCAAATTGGTACAATTGATTGATCAAATTGAGAATTACAATGAATTAAAGTTATGAATGAATGAGTTACTTTACTGAGCTATACCGATTCATTCGATAGAATGTTATGTGAGTTGGTCATAGTTACCGAGCACCGAGCACCAAAGATGAGTTAGACACTGAGCAGTGAATGAAGTCAGTTACCAAGTTGCAAAGGAAGTTTCACCAAGCACAAGATACTGATAATAAATAATGATAAGATCAAATTTAATGTGAAGCGATGATGAGCTGGATGAGGAAATGAATTAAATGAAGTTTGTAAAAAGATCTATGAATGATAAAATTCAATGAGAAGATCTAAGGCGAAGATCAAGTGGTTAAACATAATTGTGAAGAGTTCCAAGAAAAGGAACAAGTTTCAAGGTAAAAGTGAGATGGTTTACCAACTTGTGAAATATGAAGAAGATGATCGAATGACTGAGCGCAAATGAGGGAAAATAAAATTAAGGAGATTAAGAGGCAAAAATATGTCTATATAAAGAATGAGAAACACACAGAGAAAAAGAGGCTGGCGAATTGAATAGAGAAGAAGAAGCTGAAGAACATCATTTACCGAGCAGAGCAGAGAAACAAAGATTGAAGAATCTATAGTCTGAGAAAGAGATTAACGGAGTATGTGATGCTAATATTCAATTGAGCATAAAGGATCTGACACAAGCAAAGGTAGTTGCTATATTTACAGATCAAAGTTTATTGTTTCTTATTAATATTTATAATAGAGGAATCTCTTAACCGAGTAGAATTAACAGTCCTATTTATAAAATCTAGACTTAGGTGACATTCCAAAAGAGTGTTTAAAGACCTCTAACAAGGCCACTCCTAACAGGGTGAAGATCTTAACACATATGAGGTAAATCCCATAACAAGGTCACATTTGGAAAATGTGTTTGTAATCTTTAACAAGATAAGTTCTTAACCAAGTGTACTTCAAAAGGGTGCATTTTTATTGTGGGTTACAATTCCCACATAGGTTTTTCCCAAATTGGATTTTCTCGTTAAATCTAGTGTCAACATGGTTAAATATGATGTCAATTGATTTAATATGATGTTTCTAATTTTGAATGATTTATTTGCATAAATGGGATGTATTGTTGCTTATGTTATTGAGTTATTTGGTGAATTGGTTATTTAATATATTCGGTATTACTGAGTGAATCAGTGAGTTCAGTTTTAAGTGTTTAAGTTTTGAATTGTCTAATTCACCCTTCCCCCTCTCTCAGTGGGACCAAGATTAGATTGGAGGAAAATTCAAGATCCTGACCTAAAACCTATGTTTTAAACTAGTAAAAAGATATGGCCCAACCCCCAACATAAAAAGGGAATTATGGGAGGAATTATATACTTTCATAGCCTCCTTTCCCTTCCCTCATAAAATACTTGGGGGGATTTCAATGAAATACTAGGCCTCTTAGAAATAAGAAGTGGAACATAGAGAATTATTCAATTACAAGTAGATTTCATGGAGTTTTTCAGCATAAGCAATCTATTAGAGACTGAATAAAAAATTGGGATGTTTACATGGAGCAATAGAAAGCTAGCCTTCAACCATATTGCGAAAAAAGTGATTAGATTCTTCTACCAAGGAGACCTTTTAACCTTCCCCTTTAGACTCAAGGCCTCCATCTTATATTTCCTAGTGTCATATCACTTTTTGATGCAACTAATCATTATGGATGGAAAAAGACTAGTTTATTATTCTTTCAAGTTTGAAAAATTGAGGATGAAGGACAAAAATTTCTTCAACTTGATTGAAAGTTTTTGGGGGGAGAACAACATTTAGGTTCAAAGCTTTTCTACTTTTTATCATATCTAAAATTAATTAAATAGAGGCTCTTAAAATGGAATAAAGAGCATTTCAAGGATATCTTCATAGCAAAAGAAATAGATAGGAGAACTAGAAACCCTAAATGAACATGTAATAGAAAATGAGATATTAAGAAAAATTATTAAAAGAGAAGGATCTTCTACTAAGCTATGAGGATGTTATAGCAAAAGAGGAAGACTTGTGGAGGCATAAGTCAAGGGAAACATGGGTTGTAGAATGACACAAGAACTCCAACTTCTTCCACAATGTCACTTAAACAAGAAGGGATGTTAATAGAACAAACAAACTAAAAAATGTAGTTGGATCAATTATAGAGGACCTAAAAGAGGTTTCCACTTATACAAGGTCCTACTTTCAAGATATTCTAAATGATTGGGAGGACTCTAAATGATAGGATCCAACAATATCTCATCACTAACATTACCAAGTTAGTTATGGACATGAAAAATAGAATGATGATGGAAAAATTCTCAAGAGAAGAAATAAAGGTAGCTCTAAAACAACTACGCCCAAGTAACGCCATCGGCCCAGATGGATTCCTAACTAGATTATTTGAAATGTTTTTGCATATCCTAGGAAATGAATTAGTGGAGGCCATAGAATCAACAAGGAACTTGGGGAGATTCCTGAAGGAAATTAGTAACACCTTTATTTTCCTCCTTCCTAAGAAAGAGAATTCTACAATTCTAGATGGATTTAGACCCATTTCACTCTAAAACATTATTTACAATATAATGGTGAATGTAATGGCTAAAAATGTTAAATTGATCCTACTACACATTGTATCATAAGAATAGATAGGTTTTGTTCCTAGATGATCTGTCTTCGATAGGGTACTCTTTACCCAAGAGGCAATACACTTTATTTAGAATAGTAAGTCATTGCGAATGCTCATCAAGATTGATATTAAAAAGGCCTTAAAAAAGTGGATTGAATATTTCTATGTAAATTTATAGATGCCTTTAAAATTTTCAAATAGTGAGTCAATTGGGTATTCTACTATATCTCAAACCCAAAATTTTCCATCCTAATCAATAGCACCCTGGAAGGATTTTTTTGAAGCTTCAAGAGGATTGAGACAAGGGGACCCTTTTTCTCATTTCCTCTTCATCATCATGGAATAATATCTTGGGAGAGAATTCAGAAGAGCTTAGATGGATGGATTAATTAAAGTAATAACAATTATAAGTGCACTACCATCAATTACACATCAATAATTTGTTGATGACACAATGTTATTTGGATCAAGAAAAAGAGGGAGGCCTTGTAATAATGGAAAATTTTAAGACGGTATGCATTAGCATTCGGGTAAGTGATCAGGCAAGGTCTTATTTTTCTTAATACATCCTAGGAAGGAAACAAATATTTTGAATAGCTTGGGATACAAAGAAAGGAAACTACAATGCATCCATTTTGGTATGTCATTGCATAAGGGAATACAATCTTCAAAGCTTTGAGACTTGAAGGAAAAGATGGAAAATAATCTCTCCTCTTGGAAAGGAAGGTGGATAACTTGGCTTAGTTGGTTGGTTTTGTTGAAATCATTTATCTAAACTTCCAATCTATCTACTCTCATGTCTTACATTCACAAAGGGGACTATAAATACAAAACTAACATAGTTGATGTAGAAATTTTATTGGTAGGGTATTGAGGAATATAAACGTATGAAAATGATATATTGGAGTAAAATTTGTAGACCCAAGAAGATGGAGGGAGTGAGGCTGATAAATCAACTATGGTAAAACAAGGCAATCAAATACAAATCACTATGGAGAATGTAAAAAGAGACAAACTTGAAATGGGTGAGAATCCTACAACAAAAATACTTGGAGAATACAAAAATCTATGTGATATTTTGAACCCCTAATCCACCTAAGGGGTCTAGACTATAAAAAATAATATTGAGTTGTAAAGCGGTCATTTTGAAGCATCTATCTTGGGATACTCTAGATGATAGATCATACCTATTTTGGGAAGACTCTTGATGAGGATTAACAATAATTGATTGGTATGGTAGAGACTGGAAGGATCAAAGAACATTTAAAACAACTATGGCATTCCAAAGTTAGGATTACACAAAGATAGAAGATACTCAACTGTCCATTGGTTGGAAATAGAAAAATATCGATAGAATTCCCCTACTTGCAAATGACTTGCTCGAAATCATTCAGATTTGAAAAGAAAAGATGGTAGATTTTAGATATGGGTATGATAGACTAGTATGGACCAAATCTAAAATTGGGCAATACAAGACAAGAGAAGGCTATAATGCCACTATACAAAATATGCCAATACAAAATACCTAACTTCCACTAGAACTTTTTAGGGGCAAGCAATGCTTTCCTAAGGAAGAAGTGTTCATATCGATTATATTAAAAGGAAGAGTGACCACAAAAATGGTTCAATAAATAGGGGTTTGAAAGCTCCTCAAGGTGTGTCCTATATAAAAATGTAGATGAATTTGTAGATCATTTACTACTAAGTTTCCCTTAATCTCAAACATGTTGGAGGTGGTTGTGTGCCAAATCAGGATGGATACTAACCCTTCCTAATAATATAATGAGTTTTTTTATTATTGGCAATGTATAGTAAGGATAAATCTAGTTGAGAATCTATGGATTTGTATTCCATCATTATTACTATGGGAGTTATGAGAGGAAAGGGATAGGAGAATTTCCCAAGACAAGGCATTGGTTCAAGATGCACTGCTAAACAAAGAATGAAATCAATCATTATTGAGATAGTAAATAGTAGAAACTAAACTCATATCACAAAGGGAACTTAGTTCATAGAGTGGGACAAAAAAATGAAGAAATGTTGGTATAGTATAAAGGTTCCTCCCTTCTTCGTCAATCTTGAGGATACAAGCAGAATGGAAAGGAAAATTTTTTCTTGGAAGTCACTACAATATGGATGGTTTAAACTAAATTTTTTTGGAGCATGCCATGGAAATCCTAGATATTTAGGGGTGGGAGGTATTATTCATTTTTGGTATGAAACAATGGTGGCAATAACCATTACCCCATTAGTAGAGGACACCAATAAATTTTTTGAGTTCAAGGCATTAAATGAAGGACTTATACTATACAAAGATTTGGAGATTGACACAATCAAATAGAAGGAGACTCTATATTTGTGATCAATACAGTCAGAAATAGGTTGACACCCAACTAGAAACTAGGATCACTACTAGGAAGAGCTCTAGAGATTTAGAATTCTTTAAGGAATTTAGAATCAATGATATATACAGAGAGAGAAACAAGGAAGAGGACATGTTGGTCAATGTGGTGATAAATAACCACTCTTTTGAAAAAATAGGACCATCAGGATAAGAATAGGAGGCAAACATGTTGGAAAGCTACAATGTAAACAATTGTTGTTTTGTCATTGATGTCAAACCTTAACTGGTGAGACTATTGCTATCTATTTGAGTACCATATCTATTAATTGTTGAAGAAGTTTTAAAGGCAAGGATAACATGAAGATTGAGTGAAATGGTTGATTTATGAAAAATTACAAGGGTACTTCATTAGTTGGCGCATTGGAAAAGTAATGTGTTGTTTATCCATTACACTAAGTCATGATGTCAGTTTACTAGGAACAATATATGTCGAGTGAAGTTTGTGTCGACCGAGCACCAGTGTATGCCGAGCACAATTTCTTAGTGTCAACCGATCGCCAGTAAATTGCCAAGGAAAACAATGATGACTGAGTGGAAGAACACAGTGTTGGCCGATCAGCAGTATTTTGGTAATTGTTGAGATTAGAGATCTTTGGCTGACATAATTGAATTTATTGAGATATGTAAAGTTAATTAAGGATAAGCACAATTGGTCCACACTATTTAAATGCACAGGTAACCACAATTAATGCATGGATCCAAGATTTAATTAATGATTACTTTGGAGAAGCAAATTAAATGCAAATGATGGAAAGATCCGTTGGATCTGACCTAACCTAAGATCTACGATCTTGATTAAGCGGAAAATATTTATTTTATCTAGATGAAGAGGTATAAGATAACCTCAAGGGATTATTCAAGAGTATGTATGTGAAAAGTGTATGCAAGAGAATTGCATGGTTAATTGACTAATTGGCATGATCTAGCAAAGAAGGCTAAACATAGAAGCAGAGAGTTGCAAAAGTGATTGCTTGACAGATTTCCAAGAAAATATGAAGATTGAAATGAGAATGGAGGCCACTCAGTGACTTAGCATAAGAGATGAATTGGATCTGGATTTGCAAAGTAAGTTGTATGTATCAGATCACACCTGCTGATTACTTTCTAACCATTGTATCAGTCAAAATCCTTTAACCAGGTTGACCTAACAGTCATTGTATAAATCTTTTGAGCAAGGTGACATTCAGGTGGAATGTTCTAAGATCTCTAACAAGGCCACTCTTGATAGGGTGATTAAATCCTTCAACCAAGTCACATTTAGCAATGTGTTTTTTAACCTTTAACAGGGTTGGCTCCTAGCAGAGCTCACTTCAGAACAGTGAAAACTTGGTAGCATGTTACTGGTGGTTTTTCCCAATTTGGGTTTCCACATTAAATACTGGTGTCAACTTGTGTGAATGTTTATGTTGTGTTTTATTGTTAAGTTTCTACAAGCTGATTACATTTGAACAATAAACTGCATATTTATGTTGTTGATTTATGCTATTGCTGCCGAGCAGATCTGAGTTGTTTAAATTGCTATAAAGTCTCAATTGGTACATCTAGACCTAAGGATAAATGATTCACCCCCCTCTCAGTTATTCTAAATTCATTCTAACAATTGGTATCAGAGCTCTGGTCTCTTGAAAATAGTTTGAAGGTACTTGGAGCAAAAATATCAAGATGTATGAAAAAGAGGTACCAAAGTTGAACAAAGATGACTTCCCTGCATGGAAGAGTTTGATGAAATTGCATGTAGATGGTATTGGTGATGCTGCTAAGTGCTATATTGAACATGATTATGTAGTCCCAACTACACCTCTCACCGCTGAATAGTTAAGAGAAAAGAAGGAACACAATCAAGCAATGTTGGAGATTGCATCATCCCTGAGCTATACTAAATTTGAAGACATAAAGAATTGTACAAATGCAAAGAAGATGTGGGATACCCTAGAAACCATCTATGGAGGAGATACAAATGTGCTAAGAGCCAAATCTAAAAGTTTAAGAGGTAAGTTTGATGAAATGAAAATGCAAGAAGGAGAAAATATAGTTCAATATTGTGGTAGGATAAAAGAAGTTGTGAATGCTATTAGAGGAGCTAATGGAACCATTGATGATAACACCATTATGAGAAAGGTACTGAGAACTCTTCTTCCTATATACGCTATTAGAGTCTTTGAAATTCAAGAATTAAGATGTACTCCTAATAAAAATTTGACTTTAGAAGGTCTGGTAGGCAGACTTACTGCATTTGAGATGTCAAATTTTGATAACTACACTCCACAAGCTATTGATTCCGCATTCAGATCCTAGTTGGTCCTTAACAAATCAAAGAAAGGAAATAAATATGTAAATAGTGACATCGACACTACAAATGATGATCTGGAAGAACTTGAGGCACTTATGGCAAGAAGACTATCTAGAGGAAAAGGAAAATTTAGAGGTAAACTTCCTATCATTTGTTTTTCATGTAACAAAGTTGGTCATATTGCTGCTAGATGTCATGATAAGAATGACAAAGATGAAAGAAGGGACAACAAGTACAAAGACAGAAAGGATGACCGAGACTTTGGAATGTATAAGGATTACAAATACAAAGGTAAGAAATCTTTCTATATAGGCGAAGAAGCTTCTGACAGTGGAACTGATAATTCTGATGAAAATGATGTAGAAGTTGTGTATGTTGCTATGAAAGATGATTCTGATGATGATGAGAAAATTGCACTAATTTCTTATATGAGTAAAGGTGACCATTGGATTATTGACAATGGTTGTTCACATCACATGAGTGGTGACAAGGATAAATTTGAAACGTTAGATCAGTGCAATGGCGGTTATGTTAAATTTGGTAATGATGCACCATGTCTTTTTAAAGGGAAAGGATCAATTAACTTGACTAAAAAGATCAGATGTGACAATGTATATTGGGTTGATGATCTTAACTATAATTTATTGAGTGTTGCATAGTTGAATACTTCTGGTTATAGAGTTGAATTCCATCACAAGAAGGCAAAGATCTATGATGCCACTGGAGAACTAGTTGGAAGTGGAGAGAAAAAAAAAAGGTAACTTGTTCTATTTGGACTTTGCTGATGAGACATGCTTGTTTTCACAATATAATGATGTTTGGTTATGACATAAAAGGTTGTGTCATGTAAACTTTGATAACTTGGTAAGCATAAGAAAATTGAAAAAGGTTAGAGGGCTGCCTAAGTTAAAGAAACCTTAAAATGCAATGTGTAAGCAATGTCAACTGGGAAAAATGACTAAATCTAGTTTCAAAAGCAAGACTCATACTTCTGAGGAAATTCTGGAATTGGTTCATACTGAACTTTGTGGTCCCATTGGTGAGAAAAGTTACTGTGGAGATAGATATTTCATTCTATGTGTTGATGATTACTCTAGAATGATGACTGTTATGTTTCTTAAAGAAAAATCTGATGCATTCCAGTTATTTAAGTGGTATTTGGCAAAAGTTGAAAAGGAGACAGGTAAAATTTTAAAATGTTTAAGATCTGATAGAGGAGGTGAGTTTATTTCTAATGAGTTTAACATGTTCTGCAATGACTGAGGTATAAAAAGACAGATGTCCACACCTAGGACACCACCACAAAATGGTATTTCTGAAAGGAGAAATAGATCTATCATGGATTGTGCCAGAACACTAATGATGGAGAAAAATGTTGCACATAAATATTGGAGAGAAGATGTGAGTACAGTAGTCTATACCTTGAATAGAGTACAAGTCAAAAAAGGTACTAATGCTACACCTTATGAGCTATGACATGGATATGCACCTAATGTAAGATATTTCAAAGCTTTTGGAAGCAAATGTTTTATACTGAAGGATAATAGAAATGGAAAAATTGATACTAAAGGTGAGGAAGGCATATTTCTTGGGTATTCAACTAAAAGTAAAGCATATAAGTGTTTGAATTCTAACACTAAAAAAATTGTGGAAAGTGCAAATGTTAGAATTGATGAATATGTAGAAAGAAATGAAGTAGAAGCACAAAGGAACCTAAAAGTTACAAATCATTTGTCTATCTAGATGAGGAAGAATCTAATGTATTACCTGAACCTAAGAATGAGGTTGCCAAGAAACAACTAGCACCTGTCGAGTCACAGAATAAGGTCACCAGACAACATGAGGCAATTGTTTAGCTATCTGATAAAGATGTCGAGACACATAATCAACCTAAATTGAAAGAGAATAATGAATATGAAGCAAAGAAAGAACCTACTCTAGAAAAGTATGTAAGGAGGAACCACAAACCTGATCAAATCATAGGATCAAAGGATTTTTTAGTTATGACAAGAAGTAAGTTGAGAGACAGTACATGCTTGTTATGTGATTTTGAGCCTAAAATAATAAAAGATGCCTTAGAAAATGAAGACTGGATACAAGCCATGAATGAAGAGATTGAACAGATTGAGAAGAATAAGACTTGGACACTTGTACCTAGGCTGAATGAAAAAATGTAATTGGTACTAAGTGGGTATTAAAAAATAAGCTGAATGAACATGGAGAAGTAACAAGGAATAAAGCTAGACCAGTATGCAAGGTTTATGCACAAAAGGAAGGAGTTGATTATGGAGAAACATTCATCCTAGTTGCAAGATTGGAAGGAGTCAGAACCTTACTTGCATATGTAGCCTAAAAAGGTTTTAAAGTTTATCAGATGGATGTAAAGTCAACATTTCTAAATGGAATATTAGAAGAAGTGTACATTGAACAAGCTGATGGATTTATTGAACCAAGAAAGAGGAACATGATTTGTAGATTACACAAGGCACTATATGGACCGAAGCAAGCATCGAGAGCATGGTATGAGAGATTGCACAATTACTTGATAAAGATTGGATTTGCAAGAACCAATGACAACAACAATCTGTATTTGAAGACAACAAAATAACGGTACTTTATTAGCTAACATTTTTGTTGATGACATTATATTTGGTGGACAAGATGTGTTATGCCAAACATTTGCAAAAGAGATGAAAACTAAATTTAAGATGTCTATGTTTGGTGAAATCAAATTCTTTGTTCGATTGCAAAGATATCAAATGAAGAATGGTATCTATATTACTCAATCAAAATATGTCAAGGAGATACTAAATTTTTTTGGAATGGAAGAACCAAAACAAGTGAGTACAGCCATGGCTACTAGACAAAAGTTAACAAAAAATGATGATACAATACAAGTGAATCAAACTCTTTACAGGTCAATGATTGGAAAGATGCAATATATTGTACACAATAGACCTGATATTGCTCTGGCTATTGGAATTGTTGCAAGATTTTCTGCCAATCCCAAGGAAACTCATATGATGGCAGTAAAAATAATTCTGAGATATTTGAAAGGAACAGATGAATATGGTTTGTATTACAAAAAGAATGATAAGTTTGAGCTTAGAGTTTACATTGACTCTGATTGGGCTGGAAATGTGGATGATAGGAAAAGCACCACAGGTGGCGTATTTCTTCTAGGAAAGAGATTGATTTCATGGAAAAGAAACAAAAATAATTGCACCTCACAATATATAGCTAAAGTTGAGTATGTGGCAGAAACAGTTAGCTACTCTAATATTGTGTGGTTGAAGATACTACTGAAAGGTATGAAAGAAGTGCTCATAGAACCAGTTGTTATATATTGTGATAACACGAGTGCCACCAATATTTCTAAGAACCCTGTGATGCACTCTAAGACAAAGAATATAACTATTTGATGACATTAATTTGTCATTAGTATTCAAACAACACTATTGGTAAGCTTACACTGAAAGCTAGTAAAGGGAAAACCGCAGATCAGATGAGAAGATCACCAAAAATGACTAAGTGCAGAAAGAACCGATGACACAAGGTAGTGTGTAAACTGAAAATCACAATGCAGAGAGATAAAGAGGAACCCAAAATGCAAGTTACAGTGTAGACCGACAAAACAAATTCAGTGCAACTGACAGTAAAAACTGAAGGACAGTCAAGCATGACCGAAAGACAGAACTGAAAAACAGTTGCAGCTCACAAAAAGTGGATCTGACTTCCATCTTAGATAAAGAAAGGGTATTCTATTTATAGGATATTTAATTCTTTTAAATCCATTTCTTTAGGGACAAGAAACATTAATGTAAGTGTTTTAATCAGCCTAATTGATTTAAAACACATAGACTAGGAGATCTAGGTGCAAGTTGTAAACCTGATCTTAGAGTTAACATTGTTTTTATCACAACTCGATGAAATCAATCTATCTATAAATATATGATGTAATCATTCATTAGAATGAGTGTGTAAGAGAGAGGAGAATAGAACGAGCACATCTATGGATTGAATTGAGAGTTTCAAGAACTAGAGCAGAAAAAGAAGAATTTGTTTAGCAAAACCAAGAATAGAGGAAACCAATAATCAGAGGTAATATTCAATCATAGTTAAGGTGGTATTATTTTGTATGTGAACTACATAGGATCTATACCAGTAATAGGAGATTGCATTTAACAGATCAATTTGTAATTTGCTGTCATTCTAACAAGTGGAGCAAAGTGTAAGAAATCCTTTCAATAAAGGTGGATTTAACAATCCAATATCAAACCTCTTAACTGAGTGCACACTTAATAGTGTTGTTAAAAGCTCTTAATAGAGTATACTTTAACAGGTCTCCACCGATACTCCTAACATGGTAGATCATCATAAGTGATCAAAATTGTAAGCCTTAACTAGCCCCTTCCATTCTGCAAATGGTGAAGCTTTGTGGGTGCCATCCCCACCGCATTTTTTACTTTCTAACAGGAATTTTCTGTGATATCATATCTTGTGTTATGTGTCAATTATGTTTATGAATGTTTCTATGAATGATTCACATGTTTATTAATGTTATGAATTGGTATAACTTTCACAAAGATAGTGTAGATTAGATTGAATGGATATCCAATTGATTACAAAGGTTAATTGATTAAAGAACAAGAAAAAGTTTTAGAGGTACTAATTCACCCCTCCCCTCTCAGTACTACTTCCATTAAAACCCAACAATTGGTATCAGAGCTAAGTCTCTTCTTGGAAAAGTTTAAAGGCTTAAGAGGAAAGATCATACAATGGAGAAGTACAAACTTGATAAGAATATTGAGAATAAGAAGCATGAGATACAAATGTTCTATGAACAATATAAAGAAGATAGAATCAAGATGAAAGAGTTGTTGGATGAGAGGAAATGAATGGAAACTCAAAGCAATGAAAAAGATTATCAAGAAGAAGAGATTCTAGATTTCTTTGAGTCTTAAGGATCAAATGCAAGAAAAGAATTAGATACATTAGAAGAAAACATCACAAATTTAATGGAGACCAATCAACATCTGACAGAGAAAATAAAGATGCTGGAAATTAGTCAAGAGACCCAAATGGTTAGAATGATTGATGTGATGAGTTCTGCAAGACAAGATGAAATAGAAAGAACACTAGCTACTGGTGACAGGAGGAAGATTATAGAGAAACTACAAGAAAAGGAGTTATAAATTCAAAGACATGCTGAGCATCACCATGAGCTCACAAATTAAATTATTCTTATGAGTCAAGAAGCAAACAGAATTGATGACATGTAACTGATTGAATGTTTGATAATGTTAAGTTGAAGATGATGCAAGATATTAAATCAGTTAATGGTTTGTATTGTCATTGATGTCAACTTGATATCATCTGTATGGTCATGTACATAATGCCAAATAATTCAAAAAATCAATGGAACAAAGATTATGCTTTCAGAAATGCATAAAAGTCAAGTATTCACTAAGTGACAGACAACACCAACGGAGTGCATGTTAGCTCTTTTTATTTCAACACTTACCTAATGATGACAGTATACCTTGTATACTCAGTTGCAACCTCTTTTAGGAAAGAGAAAGACTAATTTCTAAGGATTGGATAATATCCCTCTTCATTTTTGAGCTCCACAGACTCAGGCAGGTTCTACCTTTTAAAGATTACTGATATCTCAGTCTATGTATTTGGTGGATTATTTCATTCACTGGTTATGAACCTAAAAACTTCACTGTAAAAACCTATAGAACACTTTAGAGATTGCAATGACTATAGAACACTAGTACTATAAGCCAGGCTATGGTTTTGAGAACATAAACCAATGAGTCAAGGATTTGCATCCTTCTTCATTTTGTTTTTAGGAGGGATAACCTAATGATTCACTCTCTAAAGAATCAACAAAGTGGACACTGTCCTGCTGACATAAGTCCTTGATGAGTTCAGCTCATATATTTTAGTAACAAGTGTGTTTGGAAT
>MU223586.1:12148-60125 GCA_018584345.1 Thuja plicata | reverse complement strand
AAGCATTCAAGATGTTTAAATGGTATAAGGCTATGGTAGAAAAACAAAGTGGTAAGGATCTAAAATGTTTGAGATTAGATAGAGGAGGAGAATTTATATCAGATGAATTCACTAATTTCTGTAATGATCATGGTATAAAAAGATAGGTTTCTGCACCAAGGACACCACAACAAAATGGGATTGCTGAGAGAAGGAACAGATCAATAGTTGATTGTACAAGAACACTGGTGATAGAAAAGGACATCACCCAAATCTTTTGGAGGGAAGCTATCAACACTGCTATTTATACACTTAACATAGTACAATTGAAGGACACAAAGAAGACACCTTATGAGCTATGGTATGGTAAAACACCCAATGTAAGTTACTTCAAGTCTTTTGGTAGTAGTGTTATGTCTTAAAGGATGATAGAAATGGAAAGCTTGACACCAAAAGTGATGAAGGTATTTTTCTAGGGTATTCTACCAAGAGAAAAGATTTTAAATGTCAAATCGAGGCTTCTAAGAAAATAGTTGAAAGTGCAAATGTGAAGACTGATGAATTTGCAAAAAAGAATGAGCTAGAAAGCACAAAAGAACCAGAAGACTACAACAAGTTTGTATATTGTGAAGAACCCACAACTCTACCTAAGCAACAATGCTTAATTCCAAAACAACATAATGTTACAACCGATGGTCAAAATGTTGTTACCGACAGTCAAGATAATGATCAAGATAATGTGCAAGGTAATGAGGATCAAGCTGATACAAAAAGAGTTGTACCTATACTTGCTAGATATGTAAGAAGGAACCATCCAAAGGACCAGATCATAGGAGATAAGAAAGCTTGTACAAGAACAAGGAGTAAGTCTTTAAACTCAAATTTCTTAATTTGTGAGTTTGAGCCAAAATCTATCAATGCTACACTAGATAATGAAGAATGGATAAGTGCTATAATTGATGAGATTGAGAAGATTAAGAAGAACAAAACATGGTCACTTGTGCCAAGACCAGATGACAAGAATGTCATCGGTACAAAATGGATATTCAGGAACAAGCTGAATGAGAATGGAGAAGTCACAAGGAACAAAGCAAGACTAGTATGCAAGGGGTATGCACAAGAGGAAGGTATAGACTATGGAGAAAACTTTGCACCCATTGCTAGGCTAGAAGGAGTACGAATAATACTTTCTTATGATGCATACAAAGGATTCAAAGTATATTAAATGGATGTCAAGTCAGCATTCCTAAATGGAATACTTGAAGAAGAGGTATACATTGAACAACCAGAAGGGTTTGTAGATCCAGACAAGAGGAACATGGTATGTAGACTTCATAAAGCCTTGTATGGATTAAAACAAGCTCCCAGAGCCTGGTATGAACGACTTCATTCCTATCTAATAAGTATTGGATTCATAAGGACTAGTGAAAACAGTAATCTTTATTTGAAAGAAGATACTGATGCTAACACTTTGATTGCTGAAATATTTTTTGATGACATCATATTTGGAGGCAATGATATGGATGAAAATTAACAAAGGAAGACAAGACAACAGAGGTAAATTAGACTTTGTACAGATCAATGATAGGAAAACTCATGTATGTTGTACACACTATACCAGATAGTGCACATGCAGTAGGAATTGTTGCTAGATTTTTTGCTAACCCCAGGGAATCACATATGACTGCTATGAAAAGAATTCTAAGATATCTGAAGAATATTGAGAGATTTGGCTTATTGTACAGAAGAGAAGGCAAATTTGAACTAAAAGTGTTTACCGACACTGATTGGGCTAGAAATCTTGATGACTGAAAGAGCACAACTGGATGAGCATTATTTATGGGTGACAAACTTGTCACATGGATTAGCAAGAAGCAAGGATGCATCTCTTAGTCTACTGCAGAAGTAGAATATGTTACTGCTACTGCAAATTGCTCAAATATTGCATGGATCAAACAGTTGCTAGAAGGTATGCATATGAAGATCTCAGAACTAGTGATTATCTATTGTGATAACACCAGTGCAATAAAAATTTCCAAGAATCCAGTCATGCATGCAAAGACTAAAGACATTGCAATAAAGTATCATTATTTAAGAGAACAAGTTCAAGAAAAAGAGGTGATACTTGAGTATGTGCAATCAAAAGAACAATTGGATGATATCTTCACCAAGCCACTGTCCAAGGATACTTTTGAGTACCTGAGAAAGAGACTAGGGGTCAAACCCTTTTCTACCAATCAGTAAAGGACTGAAGGCTACATCATCCTATATATTATTAGAATATCATTCATGTTGATGCAAGCAAAAATATGAACTTCAAAGCTACATCTATATACAGAAAGGTATATATCAGAACCGAGCACCAAAGCATATTATTGTATTGCTGATGGATAAGGGAAATTCAAGGAATATATTATGGATAGAAGAAAATACTTGTTTGACATGAATGTCAGATATTTGTAAAATATTTGTTTGGAATTGTACTCAAAGGGAGAGAATGTATCCATATTATCACAAGAAATTATTCATTATCAGATTACTCCAAATAGGGAGAGATCATATCCATAGGGAGAGAATTTGTATGAAGGAATCATATACAAAGGAAGAGTTGCTGACAAGAGACATCAAAGAAGAAGAACAGTCAAAAGAGAGAAATTGACACAAGAAGAGAACACAACATATCAGTACAAGAAACACAGAAAGCTGCAAGAATCAAATCTAAGCTAATACGAAGCTTACCAGTAGTCAGACATTTTTTTTTGGTTATCAAAACAAAGTGTTTGGTAATTTGATGAATCTCAACAATTGTATTTCATATTGTATTAGAAATAGTATAGTGTGATAATATAGTATGTTTCCATCAATGCCAAAGGGAGAGATTGATGACATGTAACTAATTGAATGTTTGATAATGTTAAGTTGAAGATGATGCAAGACATTATATCAGTTGATGGTTTGTATTTTCATTGATGTCAACTTGATATCATCTGTACGGTCATGTACATAATGCCAAAGACTTCAAAGAATCAATGGAACAGAGATTATGCTTTCAACAATGCATAAAAGTCAAGTATTCACTGAGTGACAGACAAAACTGATAGAGTGCACACCATCAATAAAGGCAAAGAACAAAAGTCATAGTGATACCTGACGAGCAGAAGATAGTGTTTCCCGATGAAGAAAAATCACAAGATGCCCGATGAGCTAAAAATAGAGTTGCCCGACAAGCAAAATCCAATGATGCCCGACAGACAGAGATCCCAAAGTTGACTGGAGCTACACTAACAGAACTAGCAGTTGTCACCGACAACTAACTATAGAGTTGACTGACATAACAGAGAGTTCACAAAATGACAAAATATCTAGCTGGCAGAGCTTAAGGATAGAATTAACTGGTTGTTTTATTTGTTTTATTCGACTAGAGTTAAGTAATTGATTTAAAGAAGATTTATACAGTTGGTAAGAAGATAACTACGAGATAAATCTAGAGTTAAAGTTGTAAATCAGATTGGCTGGATTATTTTTCATGCCAAGAATCAAGAATCAAGAATTAAGGAATATCATGTCTATATAAGAGACAAGCATAATTCATTTCCGCAAGCAATCACATACACGGTAAAGGGAGTGAATTTAAAGAGGATTCTGAAGAGAAATTGATGAAGGATAACTTCATACAGTCCTCATCAATCAAGCTGAAGGAGAGCTAAAGAATTCTGCAGACACTGATGAATAGTGAAGCACAACATCACAAAGCAGAAAGTGTGGAGCACAAAGAATTGAATTGATACATTGATCAGAGAGGTATTATACTTAAATAGATTTGAAAATATGCAATTCAAGTTGCATTAGAAATAGGTCATAATGTTTCAGTTTAACCATTGAAGCATCAAGTCTCTTAATAAAGCAGGACTTAACCATCTTCTATAATTGAGGTATATCCTAATAGATTGCCAAAAAGGTTGATTCATGAAAGTAGCATTGAAATTGCGTAAAGCCTATTGACAACCTAAGAAGAAGGTTGATTCAAGGATGGTAGCAAGACTTGCCTAAAGCCTATTGACAATCTAAGAAGGAGGCTGATTCAAGGATGGTAGAAAAATAGATGCTAGATACTAAGTGACAACCTCTATGTATAAAATACTCTAACAAGGTCGCACCTAATAGTGTGTTTGTAACCTTTAACAGGGTTGGATCCTAACAGGGCTCACTTCAGAAGAGTGAAAATTTGGGGTACCGATCCCAGTGCTTTTTCCCTTAACAGGGTTTCCACGTTAAAATCCATGTGTTATGTGTGTATGGTTTATTACTTTATTGTTTTACATTTCACATGCATTTCTAGATTGATTGGTATACTCTGCATATTTACTGAGTATCGGTAAATAGTTTTACTGCTTATCAGTTATCAAGGAGAATAAGGACAGACAAGGTAAACTGACAGACACTTGATTATTATAAGTATTTCATGGCATGCATCTTGTACGGATTTAATAATCTAAGGATTGTTGATTGGTGGTTAAAGTTTAAAGGATAAATTTTTGAGGCCACTGATTCACCCCCCCTCTCAGTTATTACTAACAAGAATGAATGTTGAACTCATTGAAAGAATACAAATTATCAGTGAACTGGAGAAGAAAATGAAAAACTAAAGCATGAGGTTAGAATTCAGCAACAACATAATGAAGTTATCAGAAATGTTGAAGAGAGCAATAAAAGAATAGATGATTTTCTAGGACAACGAAGAGTCAACAACAAAAATGGTCTAGGCTTTACCAAAAATGGAGAATCATCAAATCAATCCAATCCAAAGAATGTTTATGAAAATCCAAGACCAAGAAAGCTTACATGCAAACATTGTGGAAAGAAAAGTCACACATCAAATGTATGCAGAGGCAAAATGAAATGTATTCCTAAATCTACATCTTCATTCATAGGATTCTTTTATAAATGTAACAAGAAAGGACACAAAGCATATGAATGTAAGTCTAAAATAGAATAGCCAAATAAGAAATCCTACATGGATAAATACTATCCTAACTACAAAATGAATACGCACACAAGTCTTGAATGCTGGAAAAAGAAAAAACAAGCATGGAAGCCTAAAGGTCAAGAAACTCCATATCAACTGAAGCATATCGGTAATCAGTATGTATCGAACTACAATACTTGGAAAAATTGTACAACATGTGGAAGGTATGGTCACATTGCTGCAAACTGTATGATACTATGGACAAGAAAGTCTAGAGGCTGGAATAACCCTGGAATGACATGCTTACACTATCACAAAGTTGGTCATCTCAAAAAGGACTGCAGAGACCAAATGACAAAGACAAGCGCATATCCCAATGGAAAAACCATTGAAGATATCTAGAGGGCTAGAGACAAAATGTGGAGAAAAGATTCAAGAAATGATGAAGCTGGAACTAGCAATGCAAATGGTGACACCCTATCCAATGGATCCGGTGACATCACCAACCCCACCTAAACAGAACAAGTAAGTATGGAACTACATTAACACTAAGCTATTACTTACATCAATTCCACAATATGAAGAAATAATTCCAAATTAGCATAAGAAAGATGCATCATGGTTATACTTGTTGAAATATGTGAAAACTATGCCTTTGGGCATATATACTGAAACCCATCAGTATACACTTAAAGGAAAGATTGTCTACATTTACTGAGAGACATCAGTTATAAGAAAAATTTGTTAGTATTGACTGAGATGCATCATAAAACAAAGCACATGAACAAGCTATCTGTGTTACCGAAACCTATCGGTAAAGGCTAAGTCAACTTTGACTGCTCATAAATGTTGTAAGCATCACCGATGGTGATAAAGTATTCACCGATGAACTCAGTTTTTGGACACCAATGAGTTGGTGAGCATTTATTACATGCATTATAGGGCAATGACTATAAATAGGGCATCGAAGTGACTCATTTTTCATGACACCAAGATCAAAGCGAGCGAAGGCAATTTTGAGAAGAAGGGAACCAAGTTGTAGAGCGATCATGACTCAACCTACAAGCATTTCAAAATAGTTCAGAGATAATTACGAACACAACAGTAAGTTCTACAGACTGATAACTCTATGTTTTCATGCATTTACATAGAAGCCCTAATTTATGAAAATGGCATCAATATTATGATCCGTAAAAGGTAAGAAAGAAAAGAAGGATGAGTTTTAACTCATCAAAAACAATGCATGTGAGGAACCCAAATATAAGATTCATCCAGAGGTTGCATCACAACCTAATGATGCTAGTGCATTTTCACGCATACCAGCTAGGGTTTTTTTGGTTGAAGATGTCTCATCCTTCATACACTGCAAGATTATAGAAATTGGAACGTCATAGATGGAAGAAGATTACCAAAATCTTTGTAATGAAGACATAACACTTAAGAATGAACACAAACACATTGAGGTAAAAGGGCTTACCAATTCCCTAAAGTTTCCGAAAGTCTTCAAAACCAATTAGATTTGGTTATTATTAAGCATGATGCATAATAACAAGTTGTGGTTGGATGAACCGAAGGAAATCACTCGAGATGTCATCCATGTGATCACTAATTACCCCATAACCGATAAAATAAAAGCACTAAAGCATCCACCGAAGGCTGAGACCGAAAACATGACAGGAGCCAAATGGGATGGCCATGGACTGAAAGTGACAACCATAACTGATGATGAAATTAAGTTTGGTGCATGTGTAATGGGTTACAAATTCTTCCAGGCTAGCAAATTAAACATTATTTCATAGGTGTTGTGGACACAACTTACAAAATCATGAATAAAGGTACACAACTAGACTTATCCGAGCTACTCCTGAATCAGCTAAAGGAAAACCTCAAAATAATAAGGAATGCAAAGTCAAACACCTATAAGTTTGGCTCATTAATCATGTGTATTTTCTTATATTTTCAAGAAAAGTTCCCATCAGTTGGAGATGTGAAATGGGACAACACCAAACAGGTCACCATCAAAAATTAATGAGCACATAGATGCTCTAGGAGATAACTTTGAAACTGTTATGGATGAATACTTTAATGCATTTAAAGACCGAATGCAAAAGAGGGTAAGAATCCCTGAGAAACTCATCGAGCAATATAAGGATGAGATATGCTTCATGGTTGACATAGATCATACTTACATCAAACATGTAGTAGCAAGAACAACATGGTTGCAACCACTAGAATATGATATCAACATTGATCTTGCAACAAAGGCAATTGATGCCTTAATCAATGAGCCACTAGACAAAAAGAAACCAAGGTTTGGCACATATGAGGAGGCCAAGACAAGAATTAAATCAAGCCTAGTAGTAAAAAAAGATAGTCAATAAAAAGGAAAAAATGGTAAAGAATCTCAAGAAGATTCTATCTGCAGAAGAGGAAGAAGCTGAGAAAGAAGAAGAGTTAGAACAAGAGGAGGAAACTGAAGAACATGTGTATATCCGTAAAGAAGAAGAAAATAATGACTCAGAGGAAATAGAGTCAGATTCACCACCTCCACTACTATCAAAGAAACCAAGAACTATAGCTTCTTCAAGGACCAAAAGCTAAACATCCAAAGAGTCTAATCCTTCACCTCTCAAGAAAGGAAAAGTTAGGACTTATAAAAGAAAAGCTCCAGCACTGAAGATAGGAAAAAACAAGAAGGGTAGAAAATTCATTAGAACCCAAGAGGACATATAGGACACCGAGTGAGATGAAGCCTTAGAGGCAAAAAATGTCAAGGTAAAGGAACCTGACACTATTGATGACATTTGTGTTTACATTGCAAATTCTAGATCCATTACAGATCCACGCATTAGAAAATGGGAGAAAAGAAATCAAGAAGATCAAAACAAAATAGAGGAAGCCATGATAGCTAAGATGTATAACTTCAAATATGTACCCGTGCAATTTGAAGGAAGTTATGTTCCATGAGAACTCTTGGATAGATTATCCACCCATTGGACATTTGCTTTGGCAAATGAGAAAGAAATCAGAGAGAGAGTCCCTGCCTCTCTAATGTCGCCTGAATCTACAAAGGTAGAGATAAATGAAATGATGGAGAAACAAAAGAAATAATTCTCACTGAAGTTAAGGTCATACAAATTTCTTGAAGGCAAGTTGATTGAACTTGAAAAGGATAGTCACAATAAATGGTGCAAAATCATGAATAGGCCAGTTGAGAAAGCCAGCGCTGACAAAGACCTTCAACAACAAGATGTTCATAAGGCAAACAAAGATGATACATCCATTGAGCTAGATAAAGAGGAAGATGATACATCAGGAAATAAGAATGAAGATGTGGTAGATTAAACATGGGATGATACCACAAATGAAAACATTATGGATACCAATGTCATCGACATTACCGATGACCCAGCAAATGAAATCAATAAGGATGAAGATGTCACTGATATAAAAGATACAACCGATGAACATGACACAAAAATTGATGGAGCACATGTGAACATTCTAGGCAAACTACCTATATTGATACAAGATATCAATATAATGCAAGAATCAAGTAAATCACCCGACAAGGAAACTCCAAAGGATGCAGGAGAAGAAGCAAATAAAGTTAACACCGATGGTCAGAAAAACATCAGAGATACTCAAAACATAACCGACACTAACAAGGTTACAGAAGGAGATAAGGACAAACACATGGAAACTCAAGAAAATAATGAGAAAACGAAGACGGATGATGCAAAGGACTCAAAGGAAGGAGACAAGCCAAAAGATGGAACTCCTGAGAAAATAGACAAAGGTGCTACCAATGATGCTAAGGTAAATGTAGAGATGTCTGCAGACACCCGATGAGCTAAAACTGATGCAAAGCAAAAGAAAGATGCACAACAAGTTACATCATCAAGCACAAATGAAAAGGCTGAAAAATTGGCAATGGTGCTACATTCCATTGAGTCAAAAAAGAAGAAGAAGAAGACAAAGAAGAACAAGTTGGAGGTTATACTGGATGAAATCATTGAAATACTGAAGTGTGACCCCACTACACTTGACATGGATGCACTACAAGAATATGGAGAGATATGCCAAAGGAAGGCATTACAAGAAAAACTGAAGGAGAAATGGGAGAAAATGATGGAAGACATGAAGTCTTCTCATTCACAAATTTTTGATAAGCTCTAAGGTAATTGACCTTTGCCCTTAATATCAAATAAAGGGGGAAATGATAATTGTACAAAATATCATTGAAAATGTTATACATATTCAGTCAGAATGGGAAAAAGGTAGATATGTATATGTATATTCATTAAGGAACAATGATATGAAGAAGGAAAATATATCATATGTATAGATATGCTGGCATATACATAGGGGGAGTCATTAAATTAACATTTTGTTAGTATTTTGCACATATCATTTTTTTGATACTAATGTCAAAGGGGGAGGTTGTTGACATTAATTTTTCATTAGTATTCAAACAACACTATTGGTAAGCTTACTCCGAAAGACAGTAAAGGGAAAACCGAAGATCAGATGAGAAGATCACCAAAAATGACTAAGTGCAGAAAGAACCGATGACACAAGGTAGTGTGTAAACTGAAAATCACAATGCAGAGAGACAAAGAGGAACCCAAAATGAAAGTTATAGTGTAGACCAACAAAAGAGATTCAATGCAACTGACAGTAAAAATTGAGGGACAGTCAAGCATGACCGAAAGACAACCAAAAATTAGTTGCAGCCCGCAAAAAGTGGATTTGACTTCCACGTCAGATAAAGAAAGGGTACTCTATTTATAGGATATTTAATTGTTTTAAATCCATTTCTTTAGGGACAAAAAACATTAATGTAAGTGTTTTAATCAGTCTAACTAATTTAAAATACATAAACTAGGAGATCTAGGTGCAAGTTGTAAACCTGATCTTAGAGTTAGCATTGTTTTTATCACAACTTGATGAAATCAATCCATATATAAATAGATGATGTAATCATTCATTAGAATGAGTGTGTAAGAGAGAGGATAATAGAACAAGCACATCTATGGATTGAATTGAGAGTTTCAAGAACCAGAGAAGAAAAAGAATAATTTGGTTAGTAGAACCAAGAACAAAGGAAATCGATAATCAAAGGTAATATTCAATCACAATTAAGGTGATATTATTTTGTATGTTAACTACATAGGATCTGTATCAGCAATAGGAGATTGCATTTACCAGATCAATTTTTAATTTTCTATCATTCTAACAAGTGGAGCAAAGTGTAAGAAATCCTTTCAAGAAAGGTGGATTTAATAGTCCAATATCAAATCTCTTAACTGAGTGCACACTTAATAGTCTTGCTAAAATCTCTTAATAGAGTAGAATTTAACAGGTCTCCATCGATACTCCTAACATGGTAGATCATCAAAAGTGATCAAAATTGTAAGCCTTAACTAGCCCCTTCCATTATGCAGATAGTGAAGTTTTGTGGGTGCCATCCCCACCGTAGTTTTTACTTTTTAACAGGATTTTTCTGTGATATCATATCTTGTGTTATGTGTCAATTATGTTCATGAATGTTTCTATGAATGATTCACATGTTTATTAATGTTATGAATTGATATAACTTTCACAAAGATAGTGTAGATCAGATTGAATGGATATGCAATTGATTACAAAGGTTAATTGATTAAAGAACAAGAAAAAATTTTAGAGGTGTTGATTCACCCCTCCCCTCTCAGTACTACTTCCATTAAAACCTAACACTATCAAGTATCATTGCTTGAGGGAGCTAGTTCAAAACAAGGAAGTGAGACTATAATATGTGCATAATAAGGAACAATTAGCAGACATATTTACAAAAGCATTTCCCAAGGATGCTCATGAGTATCTGCGAGGTGAATTAGGGTTGATTCCCCTAACCGAGGCTAATTAGTTCTAAATGGAACTATTGCATCAAATGTTATATTCAGAATATTTGACACATTGATGCATAGCAAGTCACACTTTAGGATGCTACCTAAAGTTGTGAAAGAAAGACAAGAACAAAAAAGAGGATCAGTCTTAAGCAAGATGATACTGAGTTAGAACAAAAGATTCTTCATGATAAAGATGTCAACATCTTTGGCATTGTTGTCAAAGAGGGAGAGTTTACTGAAAGAGGAAGAATTTACTATACTTAGAGAAAAAGGGAGAGTTTACTGAAAGAGAGAGTCTATAGTTGAACAATAATAGAAAGATTTCAGTGTGATTACAGACACAGAGGGAGAAATGTTTTACAAGATGAGAATCAGAATGAAGCTAAAGACATTAGTAAAGATTTGTTCATATCAAGGAACATGGGCATAATTTTTGGATTGTATGGTAACTATGTTTGTAAAATTATTGTCTTATTGATTAGTGTTTCCATCAATGCCAAAGAGGGAGATTCTTGGAAAGCTACAATGTAAACAATTGTTGTTTTGTCATTGATATCAAACTTTAACTAGTGAGACTATTGCTATCTATTTGAGTACCATATCTATTGATTGTTGAAGAAGATTTGAAGACAAGGATAACAAGAAGACCGAGTGAAATGGTTGAGTTATGAGAAATTACAAGGGTACTTCATCAGTTGGAACATTGGCAAAGTAATGTGTTTTTTATCCATTACACTAAGTCATGATGTCAGTTTACTAGGAATAGTATATGCCAAGTGAAGTTTGTGTCGATCGAGCACTAGTATATGTCGAGCACAATTTCTTAGTGTTGACTGAGCGCCAGTAAATTGCCAAGGAAAACAGTGATGACCAAGTTGTAGAACACAATGTTGGCCGAGCAACAGTAATTTGGTAATTGTTGAGATTACAGATCTCTGGCCGACATAATTGAATTTATTTGGATATGTAAAGTTAATTAAGGATAAGCATGATTGGTCCACACTATTTAAATGCACAGGTAACTGTAATTAATGCATGGATCCAAGATTTAATTAATGATTACTTTGGAGAAGAAAATTAAATGCAAATGATGGAAAGATCCATTGGATCTAACCTAACCTAAGATATATGATCTTGATTAAGCGACAAAGATTTATTTTACCTAGATGAAGAGGTATAAGATAACCTCAAGGGATTATTCAAGAGTATGTATGCATGTATGTATGTGAAAAGTGTATGCAAGAGAATTGCATGGTTAATTGACTGATTGACATGATCTAGCAAAGAAGGGTGAATAGAGGAGCAGAGAATTGTGAAAGTGATTGCTTGATGGATTTCCAAGTAGATCTGAAGATTGAAATGAGAATGGAGGCCACTCTGTGAATTAGCATAAGAGCTGAATTGGATCTGGATTTGCAAAGTAAGTTGTATGTATCATATCACACCTGCTAATTACTTTCTAACCATTGTATCAGTCAAAATCCTTTAACTAGGTTGACCTAACAGTCATTGTATAAATCCTTTGAGAAAGGTGACATTTAGGTGGAATTTTCTAAGACCTCTAACAAGACCACTTGTGATAGGGTGATTAAATCCTTTAACCAGGTCACATTTAGCAATGTGTTTTGTAACCTTTAACAGGATTGGCTCCTAGCACAGCTCACTTTAGAAGAGTGAAAACTTGGTAGCATGTTACTGGTGGGTTTTTCCAATTTGGGTTTCCACATCAAATACTGGTGTCAACTTGTGTGAATGTTTATGTTGTGTTTTACTCTTAAATTTCTACAACCTGATTACATTTGAATAGTAAACTGCATATTTATGTTGTTGATTTATGCTATTGCTGTTGAGCAGATCTGAGTTGTTTAAAGTGCTATAAAGTTTCAATTGGTACATCTAGACCTGAGGATAATTGATTCACCCCCCTCTCAGTTATTCTAAATTCATTCTAACAAAAAGGTGATATGGATGGTGATGTTAGAAGGTGGGTTGAATTGGTGGAACATTTTTGAACATGCCCCTAAGTCATATCCTAGGTGGATGCATATGTTAGTGGAACTCAAATTGGCACAAGGACCCACATGGGGCTTAAGAATTGGGAATTAATCATTGGGAAATCACATTGCGACATGCATTTATTAAGTCATAAGGGAATAAGTTTTGGAAAGGGGAATTGTGACATTAATTGTCTGATCATTCTCATTAAAAACAAGGCTTTCATTACATAACTTAAGGATAAGAATAGGAGGCAAAAGGTGATATGGATGGTGATGTTAGTAGGTGGGTTGAATTGGTGGAACATTTTTTAACATGCCCCTAAGTCATATCCTAGGTGGATGCATATGTTAGTGGAACTCAATTTGGCACAAGGAACCACATGGGGCTTATGTTGAAATGAATTGGGGATTAATCATTAGGAAATCACATTGAGATATGCATTTATTATGTCATAAGGGAATAATTTTTGGAAAGGGGAATTGTGACATTAATTGTCTGATCATTCTCATTAAAAAAAAGGTACATAACTTAGCTGACAACATAAATTTTAAGTCATTAGAAAGTCTTCAGTATTTAGGAGAGAAGGGTGAGCTATAGATCCAATTCTAGCTTATACTAAAGAAACCTACTAAAAAGATGGATTATCTCACAAGAAATCAACCAAATTAGCTAAGCATTTAAGACAAAAAATGAATACAACATGGATACCAAACTTAGAACAATAATAAATATGAAAGATATCATATTTGGGAAAGGTTGGTGGAAAATCCAATGAAATATGTCAAGAAAAATATATTCACATGCCTAAGGACATAATTCCTAGGTGATAAGACAAATCAATTTGCATTTTCATTGTGACACATTAATTAGCTCCATCACCAAGGTTATAGGATGAAAGTTAAATCCTTTTCTATAAATAGACTAACAGTAAAGATAAAAACACACATTAACCCATTTTCCTTTGATACCTTCTCACTTTGTCTCTACATCCCATTTCTATAGATTCTCCCATCTGAATGTTATCAATAAAAATACATACGTCTTTCATTGGAGAGATAAAGGAATTTAGTGACTAAAGGTAGTCATGAACTACTTCCATGGGCTTATCATCCAAGAAGTGAAGAGAATCTTGGGTGGGGAATTTATATTCGTCAACCACAAGTATATTCTAAACAAAAACATACCTGTTGTGTTTTTGGACAGTGCCTTGATAATTGGAGAATCTAGAATGAGCACTAAGTAACTCTGTCAAAAGGTGTTTAAGGAATATTTTATTAGAGAATTAGACTTATTCATGACCAATATAAATGAGGGATTAAGGATTTTGAATCCTAAGAAGTACTCTATGATCAATGAGGAGGGTTACAAGGGAAGGTGGTGCCAAGAATTTTGAATTAAGATTGGGGATGCATAATACTTTGAGTCAATAAAACTGATCATCAAGCATAATGTGGTGTTTCTACAAAAGCTCTTGGGTTTAAAAATGAACAAGGGAAGGGGCTAGATCTAAGAGCATAAGAGAGAAGATGGAATATACACTAGAGATGAAGAGGATTCATAATAAATTGGTGTATAATAATTTTAGAAAAAAGGGGGAAGTAGAGAAACCAGGACCTAGCAGGTGCAACATTGGTTGTCCAACTATGGAAGCTCCGAGAGACAAAGGGAAAGCATTGGATAAAGAGTAACTCCAATTTTACTAATTTTTTATATGTCATATGAGGTTGTTAGAGCTATATTTTATATGTATATAAAGTATGTGACATGAATAGCTAGGTTTGTGTTTAGGCTGTTAGGAGAGATACTCTAGTTCCTTATGAAATCAAGCAAATTATGTCCCTAAGACAATTTTAAACATTTTGAATAGGGAGTCTTGATTTTGGCATTGCAAGAAGGTGTCTTGGAGCAAGGCTTGGAATTCTTTCTAATACTTATGCAAATTTTGTTTTTTAAATAAATATAAAAAGACTTCCACAGTTCTGTCCTGCCTTATTGATCAAAAAATTGAATATAAAAAATAACCAAATACATGTGACTATCCATTGAAATTTTGGCTCTCAAGGTTGTATTATTCATTACTACACTTTCTCCTAGAAAATGGGAGGCGTAAGTTTTGTAACAAAATACTAATAAATTTGATACAAAATTTTGATATATTTTTCATTTAATTTTATATATATTTTATCATAAAATTTAATCACATGTAATGGAGGGTAATAATAAAGAAGTAAAAAAATGTGCTAAAATCAAGGGAATATGGTTCAACTTTTAAGAATCCATTTATGGACAAGTTCAACCCCATATGACTTTGAAAGACTAATTCTCCTAGTTGCATCAATTATTTTTAAATTAATGTTTGGGTAAAAAAATTTGTACGACCTATGATGCATGCATGACACACTTAAGCTTAACGGTCCAACGAAGACACAAGGCCTGTGAGTGTAGTTGCCCAACAGGAGTTTGAACCTTGAACAAATATAATTTTCCCTTTTAGCATAAGATATTATCTTTTAATAATATATTCAAGAATATAAAACATTCCTCTTTTTTTTTAAATGTCATTTTTCAACTATACATTCAAGCAAAAATTTCTCTTTTAACAAAAATGTCATATGCAAAAAAAAAATTTGGTTTTTCTTTAAAATTTAAGTGCTTGGTAAACTTTTTTGGTGATGCTGGCATGACATGCCCTCCGAATCTACATAAAATACTTTTTGTTAGATAACTAAGAGGGGGTGTGAATCAACTAGTTTCAGTTATCCTACAGTCCCAAATACTCCCAGGTGTATATATAACAACAATTTAAAACATATAAATCAACTCGGTGAAATATAAACTGTAATCTCAAACTCATCTACCAACTCAACTAAAAACTCATCTATCGAGTAGTAGTAAAACAAATACTGTGATTACCAATCAATGCAGATAAAGTAATGTGTAAAGAAAAATAACAATCCAACACATCCATACACATTAACACATAGATTTTTAATGTGGAAACCTTGCTAAGGGAAAAACCACCTGGGACCAGTAACCCAAAATAATTCACTCTTCTGAAGTGAGCTCGGTGAAGAGAAAACCCTATTAAAGGTTAGAATGCACACTGATAGGTGTGACATGGTTAGAGGATTTATCACTAACAGTTCTCCCTTGACCAATCATTCACTATGGGGTCAACAAGAAAACAATCAAGATTCATTGAATTTCATAAAAACAAGACTATTAAGTCCCACTCAGTTAAGAGATTTATCTGTAGCAATGGTTAAACTGATATAATAATGATATGACTCAAATACAACTCTATTTGCATATTTTTAGATCTATGCTAAGTATAATAATACCTCTGATCAATAATCAATTCAGTTTCTCTAATTCTTCATACTCTGTTCTGCTTGGTAAATGCTCTTTCTCTGTCACTCGGTGATGTTTGTAGAAATGATCAATTTTGTTTTCAACTAGTTTAATCAGTCATGCATGAAGTTAATCTCTTCGATAATATGTGTGTGCATCTTAATTCATAATGAATCTCTTGTCTCTTATATAGACATCATAAACTATTTAATCTTCATAGATTTTTCCGCTTAATCTCCATTGTTGATTTTTCTTCTTAAACCAACTTCCTCAGCAGTTGTGTCAAAAACATGTTTCAATCTCCTTCGTCCGATCATATTGAATTTTCATAGTCATTTGATCAACATAAAAAACCTTATCAATTACCTCTAAATTATAAATAAATGCCAACTCATCATTTTAGTCGGCCTTCAATTTATATTACTCGGTCAATACTGTGATACATCGGTGATACCTAGCTCAGTTAACACTATGCTTGGTATACACTATGTTTGCTTGGTGTCTACTATTTTGACTCGGTGTATACAAAATTATTCAATTACCAACCGCATAAACTTTCTTTATTCTAGACCTTTAATCCATAATAGATATTTGTAACCACAAAGATAATCAAAACAAGTTAACATCAATGACAATACATTAACTATTTAATGTCTATCATCACATTAGTAACTTGGTTAATCATCAAATCAATGAATTCAAACATACAATCAGTTGTAGTTCATCAATCTCTCCCTTTGGCATTGTTGGCAACACAATATGAAATATGCAATATGAAAATGCCATAGAATACCAAAATTTTGTTCTACAACTATATGCAAAACTTTGTAACTCGGTAAGATCTCCCTAGCTTGTACATAAAATATGTTTATTTACTACACAATGTTAAAACTCACCATGCATACTCTCCCTGCAGATTTGACTCTTATGTTCTTGAATCTTCTCTCCATCTGTAGATAGATATGTCATTGTTCTTCTCTCCCATTATCTGTAGAATATTTTTATCCCTTGAAAGGATAGATGTTTCATTTATCTCCCTTTCTCTTTTCTCCTTTTCTCCCTTCAGATGATATATATTTCATTGAATCTTCTCTCCCTTTGACAACAATATCAAAAAAAGAAAATATACAGCTCTTTAGTAGCCAAAAAAATATCTCGGGTTTTTGGTTCAGATTAGGTACCTTTGCAATGTATTGATATGTAATGTTGTTTGATTTCTTAGTTTGTATCAACATGATTGATATTCTAATAAAATGTAGGTTGATGCAACCTCCTAGTTAGATTAGTGGCTGATAGACAAGGGACAGACCCCTAGTCTATTTCTCAAGTACTCAAATGCATCCTTTGGTAAGGGTTTAGTGAATATGTTAGCTAATTCTTCTTTTGATTGTACATATTCTAGTATCACTTGTTTTTCTTGTACTTGCTCCCTCAAGTAGTGATATTTTATAGATATATGCTTTATTTTTAGATGCATCAAAGGGTTATTAGAAAAGTTAATTGCACTAGTATTATCACAATAAATTATCATTGGGTCAGTGATCTCTTTATTCATCCCTTTCAAAAGTTGTTTTATGCATGCAATGTTTGAACAATTTGCAGAAACAACAACATATTCTACTTCTACAGTTGACTGAGATATGCATCCTCACTTCTTACTGATCCAAGTAACTAATATTTCTCCCATAAAGAATTCTCCACCAATAGTGCTCTTTCTATTATCAATGTTCCCAACCCAATCAACATCTGTGTAAACTTTTAGTTCAAACTTGCCTTCTTTATTGTACCACAATCCATAATCTTCAGTGTTCTTCAAATATCTAAAAATTCTTTGTACAATAGTCATATGTGATTATTTAGGATTAGCAGAGAATCTTGCTACAATTCCAACTGCGTGTGCATTATCTAGTCTTGTGTGTACAACATACATCAATTTTCCAACAATTTATCTATACAATGTTTGATTTACCTCAATTGTCTTATCATCTTTTGTTAGTTTACATCCTGTGACCATAGGTGTATCGACTGGTTTTGAATCTTCCATTACGAATGTCTTCAGTACTTCCTTGATGTACTTTGATTGAGTAATGTATATGCCTTCATCCTACTGTAAAATTTGCAAGCCAAGAAAAAATTTGATCTCTCCAAACATTGACATTTCAAATTATTTTCTCATTTCAGTGAATGATTTGCATAAGTTATCATTTCCTCCAAATATAATATCATCAACACAAATTTCAGCAATTAGAATCTTATCATCAATTCCTCCTTTCAAGTACAATTTGTTGTTATCACTTGTTCTAACAAATCCAATACTAACAAGACAGGAGTGTAGTCTTTCATACCATGCTCTTGGTGCCTTTTTCAGTCCATATAAAGCTTTGTGCAACTTACATACCATGTTTGTTTGATTAGGATCAATAAAACCTTCAAGTTGTTCAATGTATACCTCTTCTTCTAGTATCCCATTCAAAAATACAAATTTAACATCCATATGATATACTTTAAATCCTTTGTAAGCAACATAAGCAAGAAATATTCTAACTCATTCAATTCTAGCAACGGGTGCAAAAGTTTCTCCATAGTCAATACCTTCTTCTTATGCATACCCTTTGCATACTAGTCTTTCTTTATTCCGTGTAACATCTCCATTCTCATTCAATTTGTTTTTGAATATCCATTTGGTGCCAATTACATTCTTATCACTCGTTCTCGGTACTAATGTTCATGTTTTGTTTTTTTGTATCTGCTCAATTTCTTCATTCATAATGCATTCATCATTTGCAAGTGCATCTCTAACAATTTTAGGTTCAAATTCACAAATCAAACATGTGTTTTCATTCAACTTACTTCATGTCATCATGCCAACTCTTTTGTCTCTAATAATATGATTCTGTGGATGATGTCTTGTTACATATTTTGCAAGTACAGGTTCAATTCTTTGTTCTTCATTGTGCTTTCCACTTGGTATATGATTCTGATCTCCACAAGTGCAACATCTTCCTAATTCTTGGTTGGTGCATCCTAATGCTTGGTAACATTGCCCTATTTCTTGGTAATGTTAGGCATTTGATCAGGCAAAGTGTTAGGTTCTTCATTGTAAAAAAATCTACTATATTCTTATGGTTCTCTTTTTCTTTTAGCATCATTCTTCTCAGAAAATTCATCAACTCTTACATTTGCACTTTGAAAGATCTTATTAGAAGACTTGTTCAAACATTTATAAGCTTTGCTCTTAGTAGAATATCCTAAAAATATTCCTTCATCACCTTTTGAATCAAATTTCCCATTTCTTTCATCTTTCAGAATATAGCATCGACTTCTAAGTATTCTAAAATAACTCACATTAGGTGTGTAACCATACCATAATTCATAAGGTATCTTGTTTGAATATTTCTTCAGTTGTACTCAGTTCAGTGTGTATACAGAAGTACTAACAACTTCCCTCCAGTATACTTGTGTAACACTCTTTTCAATCATCGACGTTCTAGCACAATCCACAATGGATAGATATTTCTTCTTTCAACAATCCCATTCTGTTGTGGTGTCCTCGGTGCAGAAAGTTGTCTCTTAATTCCATGCTCATTACAAAAGTTAGTGAAATCCTCAGAAATAGATTCTCCTCCTCTGTCTGATCTTAAACATTTTAGTTCTTTACCACTTTAGCTTTGTATAATTTGAACATCTTAAATGCTTCATATTTTCTTTTAAGAACATGACAGTCATCATTCTAGAATAGTCATAAACAAATAAAATAAAGTATTTGTCACCATAATAACTCTGTGTTCTCATGGGTCCACATAAGTCGGTATGAAACAGTTTACATGAAAAAGTTTTGCTCTTAAAACTAGATTTTGACATTTTTACTATTTGACAATTTTTGCACATGACATGGTCAGGCTTAGATATGTTCGGTAAGCCTCTTACATTCCTTTTCTTACTGATTTTAACCATGTTGTCAAAATTCACATGACATAACCTCTTATGCCACAACCACACATCTTCATTTCTAGCCATTAAAAAAATAGTTTCAGTAGTGTCAAGATAGAATAGACTACCTTTTGATTGTTCTCCAGTGTCGATCAAATTTCCTGTTTCATCATAGATTTTAGCTTTTTTGTTGTCAAATGCAAATCGGTGACTTGTGTTATTCAATTGTGAAACACTCAACAAATTATAATTAAGTCATTTCACCCAATATGTATTCTCACATTTATCATACTGTTAAGCAATATAGTCCCTTTTCCTTTCACTTGACAAGGTGTATCATTTCCCATTCTAACAGATCCACCATTATAATGCTCAAGAAATTCAAAATTTTCTTTATCTCCAGTCATATGATGAGTAAAACCACTATCAATAACCCAAATATAATTCTTGCTAACTTTAGAAATAAGTGTTGTTTCAACATACCTTTCATCTTCTTCTGAATCTTCTTTCATAGCTACAAACACTATCTCAATATCTTCATCAGTGTCGGTGTCGGTGTCTTCCTCTTTATTTTCAATAAGGTAACATGCTTTCTTGCCTTTGTCTTTGTAATCTCAGTTACTCCTTCTGTCATACTGTTGGTTGCTTCTATTTTCTCGATCATCCTTTTTATCATTAGATCTTTCATTATTTCTTTCATCTTTTTACAATAATTTACAAATAAAACTAAACATTACAATTTATTTTAATCCTATTAAAAAAAACTTTAAACATTAAACAGTAATCATAATACATTTTTTAACATTAAACTAATTGAAAACAATAATAAATAACATTTTTAATGAAAAAAATAATAAAAACAATGATATGTACCTGGACTCAGAAAAACAACAGCAAGGGGGTCAACGGTAGCTCTCGAAACATGCTCTCGTCTATAGCAAAACATGATTCCGTTTTTCATGTTGTGAAAATGACTTGCAAAATGGGTTAAAAGAAAAAAAAAAACTTTTACAAAACGGGTGCCCGTTTTGGTCCGGGCGCCCGAACCAAAACGGGCACCCATTTTTTAAACGGGTGCCCATTTTATATTTACGGCTCGAGCACATGAAGCATAACGGGCACCCGTTTCTAAAAACACAGGTGCACGTTTTGGTTTGCCAATTTTTTTTGGCCGCAAACTTCTATGAAATTGGCACCCAACTTTGTGCTTGCACCCATATACTTGCAGCAAGATGTAGATTAGCTTGGATTTCTTTTAAAGGCAGCCCTTGAGGGTAGACATAGTTAGCACAAAAATCATTAGGTTCTTTGTTTGAAGGAGGGACTTTGGACAACTTTGAAGCTTCGTGAGATGGAGGAATGGTGGAGGAATTAGAGGTGTCATGTAGATAATTTCTAGACATAGGTTAATGATTTTGATCATGCTTGAGATTAGTGTTTTCATTAGATGGTTTATTAGTATCTTCAACTTTGATTATGGCCTCATCAATTAGACCTTGAATTTTATGCTTTAACTCCATGCAATTTGAAGTCTTATGCTCATTATTTTGTTGATAGGCACACTAGGTACTCACAAATGAGATTCCACATGAGGTGGTGTGAGGAAATGCGACGAGTTTGCTTTCAAGAAGCTCTTCCAATGTTGATTCATAAGATTTTCCTATAGGAGTAAATGCTATATCCCCTGGACATTTAGATTTACTTGAACTCTCCAAAGAGATGTTGGATTTAAGATTATGAGGATGTTGATCAAAAATAGGATTGACATGATCCTGTGAAATAACCTCTTGATCAAAGATAGGATTACCATAAGTAGGTTGCTCCTTACTTGAAGGATATGAAGACAAGTATGAATCATGATCATAGAAAAGAGGAAAGATTGATCTTAGTGAAGGCTCATTTGATGAAGTATCCTTTTCTTCTTTTAAGTCTTGAATTTCATATTTCAAAGCTTGCATTTTCTTTGATAGTGCTTTAATGAGAATCTCTTCTTATTTGTTGTTAAGACCAAAAGGTTTATCACCTCTATTTTTAGCCATTGTAAGATTGTCTTGACCAAAGTCTTGCAATGGTGCCAAAAGAATTTCTGAATTTTCCCAAATGCGTTTGTCAAAGTTATGATGAGTGTGAGTTTGATTGCTTGAAGTGATTGATTCCAGCGTCAAAGGGTTAGAATGCCCTGATAGTGAGTTGGGAATCAAAGAGAGTTGATTGTTTGGAGTGACTGACTCCAGCATTAGAGGGTTAGAATGCCCTGATAGTGAGCTGGGAACCAAGAAGATTTTTTTGATAAAGCGACAACACGATTTGGGACCAATTGCAACAATCCTAAAGGACATGCAAGGTAGACTTCTAAGAAAGTTGTGAAACAGTGATAGGTGGATCAACAAGAGCAACAGGACTAGACTGAAGAGCCAAAAGGGTATCCAAAAGTACTAAATTTCTTTGAGAGACATGTGTGCAAGTGCCCATTATCCCAGACGAGACTCCCTAAATGCGAGGTTTGATTTGCCAGATGCGAGCTAATGCTAACCAGATGTGAGTTTTGATTTTTAGGATGCGGGCAACTTTCCTACATCTGAGCCAAGAATGACCAGAAGTGACTAAGTTCCCTGGATTCAAGCTAATACAACCAGATGCGACCTAAGAAAGACCAAAAGTGAGCTTCTGATGGTTTTTCATATTTTGTCAAATTTGTCTCGAAATACATGAAATTTTGTCTGACAACAAAGTTTTTTCTTAGACTTTCCAGAGAGTTGTAAACAACATGTATGTCAGGGAATGAAAATTATTGCTTGTTTCAAGGAGTTTATCTTTTTAGTGATCTTTTAGGACACATCAAGCAATTTTATTTTGTTAAGGGTGATCAAACACTTTCCCTATTCCCTAGATTCTAAGCATAGAATGAAAATATTTGCTCGTAGACTCAGGTACACACTCACATGTTAATTAGAATACGACCATCACCAAGCACGCAATGGCTCCAGTCATGATGTCATATTAGCCGACTCCAAACATAAGTGAGGGCATGAAATGACGAGTATCTTGGGGCAATTACTATTTGCCTTGCACAAAGATTATCACCCTTACGGACATAAACTGGGTTTGTTTTGACTACAAGTGTTTTTTCATTGTGGGCATCCATTCGCAATCATCCCCCATAGAATTGCACAAGGCAAAATTAAGGTGTATAGCCCTATGAGTACTCAAATGTGTGTAGTCTCGCAAGCAAGATGCAAGTGGCTCCACTCTACACACACTCAAGCATGTTCAAGGAATGATGTCGAAATTCTAGGAACAAAAATGACTACGTCTTCCAAGACTTTTTCCTACAAGGAAGCATATTTATTATAGTGGGTTGGAAGGGTTGGTGTAAACCTTTCCTCACTTGGGTCATCCTGGGAGATTTTTTCCTCAACCGGCAGGCCCTCTAATGTTTTTGAATGCAATAAAAAGGATTGGCAAGCTTAGGAGTCTAGATTTTTGATTCTTCAAAAGAACAAGAGCATACTCTCCTATTCCATGTCATTTTCTTCCACAAACACACCAAACATGTTCATTTCCTCAAACTTTGTAACTCAAAACTCAATCCCCCATGACGAGTCTTTGATTCTTTCACTTGGAAAGAAGAGAAAATCCTCTAGTGAGACTAAGTAATAAGTTTAAGTTTGACTTTTAAGTTCCTATTGTAAGAAAGAACAAAGCATTGGAAATAACTCTTGTGTTTTTCAATTTCCCCAAATTTAATGTGATTTGCTTGTTCATTTACTATCCCAAAATTAGACAATGAGAGCTTTGTTCAATTTTTCCAAACATTTAGTGCTTTGCTTGTTCATTTACTATCCAAAAATTAGAAATATTGAACTTGTTCATTTACCCACAAGATGTAGTGAATAAATTTGTTCAATTATTATCCCAAAAGAATTAGACAAGTGAGTTTGCTTTGTTCATTTCCTCAAATTCCTTATCAAATCTTAAATTCACTTGGGAGTTTCTATTTTTCCTTAAAGGAAAAGAGCATAATCCTCTGGCCAATTTACTAAGTGATGAAAAATGTATTTAGTTTTGAAAGCTTTGAACAAATAGAGTCAAGTTGAACAATTCGGCAACCTTCAAACCACAAGTTAGTAGTTTCTTTCCAACTTTTTGAGAAAAAAAGTCTCTGACAATAACCTGTAAATAAATGTTAGGTTGTTTAAAACACACAAATAGAAATAGTCAAAAGATTAGTGGTTAGACTTTTCAAATTTGCAAATCAATCAACCAAATGTGACTACCTTTCCTAAATGCAAGCCTAAAATTCTTGTATGTGATTAATAGTTCTGGATGCGAGCCTTTACACTAAAGGCGAGGAAATGTGTACCAGACACGAGTCTTCCCTAAATGTGACCAGAGATACACCAGATGCGAGCTAAGAAATCTTGGATGCGATGTGATTTCCTAGATGCGAGGATCTTTCCTACATGCGAGCCTTGACAACTAAAGACGACTCTGAACCTGAAAATAGAGAACACAAATTAGCCAAAAATGATTAGAAAATGAGGAGAAATCTGATGAATTGCCCCATGATGGGCATTAGAAATGTGTGTGTATTTTGTGGATCTGCTAGCTGCAACACAACACTTCAATATGTCGTTGCATTAGTTAAATAACATGAAATATAAGAGTTAGAACACATATCAATCACCAAAATTGACATATTGCTCCCTATCTAAGAAGAGTATGAAATATGCTATAATTGTCTTGAGATTATGCATAAATCAATGACAACATCATGCCTAGAATGGAAGATTTAACTGAAATGCAAGATAAATGCTCAATCAAAGTTCATTTTAGAGCTCCAATTGAAAGATGTAATTACTATGAAAATATGAGCTAAGAATGCACTTAGAAATTATGACAGCATAAGTTTGCAAAATGAATTCTAAAATTAGGGGCCCATTGAGCTCAAAATTCATTCCATTTATATAAGAATTTGAGGAATGAGAGGTTAGGATTGAATTATGGAGAGGTGGAGATTATATCCTTGGTGATCCATGTGAGGTGATCCAAGTTATTTAACTCTCATTGGCTAGGGAATTTACTTTCCCTTTTGCAAGTGAGGAGTTGTAATTAGGATTTTTTTTAATTCCTTTTTAATTAATTACCTTAGTCGTGTATTTGTTTCTTTTGATTTGATTTGATTTAATTGGATAAGGCAATTAATATAAATTTGTGATAAGGTTGCTTAGGAGTTTAAATTTGATTTAAATGAATTATGTTAATTAATTGAATAATTGTCTTGACATAATTAGGGGTATGATCACACTTAGGACAAATAGGGTCTCTAGTCAGAGCATACCAAATTAGGGTGGTTACACTGATTATATGTTTGAATTCATTTATTGATATTCGACCGAGTTGTAGAAGTGATGATAAACATTATCAGTTAATGTATTGTCATTGATGTCAACTTATTTGAGTATTATTATGATGGAAAACATTTGTTATGTTTTGAAGATTTGGAACAAACAATGTTTATGTGGTCGAAAAAATGAAGAGTTTTGTATACACCGAGTAGCAGTGTAAACCAAGTAAAATATATTGTATACCGAGCACCAGTGTTAACTGAGAAAGGGATTGCTGACACAACTATTGATTAAGTAATTAATTCAAACCGAGGCCAACTAAAATGTTGAGATGGAAATTGATGATTTTGAGGTAAAAGATAAAGTTTGTTATTTGAAAAAACGGTTATGAAAATTCAAGGAAGATCAGACAAAAGAGATTGAAATGTGTTTTTAACACAACTGTCAAGGAAGGACCAAGCGGGAAAATGAACGATGGAGATTAAGTGGCAAGATTTGAAGGATGAAAATTAAATGATACATGATGTCTATATAAGAGACAAGAGATTCATTTGTGAATCATGTACATAGATGCTAAAGCATACATGCAAATTTGATGCATGACAGATCAAACTGGTTAAAGATAGAACTGAGCATTTCTGCAGACGTCGCTGAGCAAAACAAAGGAAAGAGGATTACCGAGTAGAACAAGTATGGTATGAACTGAAGTGGGAAAATTGATAAGAGGTATTATGTACTTAGAATAGATCTGAATATCTACAAATCAGAGTTGTATTTGAATCATATAATTACTGTATCAGTTTAACCATTGTTACAGATAAATCTCTTAACCGAGTGGGATAGTGAATCCTTATTATAACATTCAGAGAATGTTGATTGTTTTCTTGTTGACCCCATAGTGAATGCATGGTCAAGAGAGAAATGGTAGTTTAAAATCCTCTATCAAGGTCACATTTAACAGTGTGCATTGTAACCTTTAACAGGGTTGGCTCTTCACCAAGCTCACTTCAGAAGAGTGAAAATATTTTGGGTTACCGGTCCCAGGTGGTTTTTCCCTTAGTAGTGTTTCCACATTAAAAATTTGTGTCAATGTGTATGAATTTTGTGGATTGTTATTTTACTTTACACTTTATTTTGTTGACCTGGATCTGTAATCACAGTATTAATTTACTGATACTCGGTAGAAAACTTAACAGTAAGTTTTAAAATCACAGTTTATATTTCATCGAGCTGATTTTTATATGATTGAATTTATTTTGTTATACATCTGGAGGAATTTGGGACTATAGGATAATTTTGTGAGGGAACTGAGTCTAACTGATTCACCCNTTCCCCCCCCCCCCCCCCCCACCCATCTTAGTTATTCTAACACTTTCTTTGTAATTATCATGATTCTATTTAGATTTCTTCTTGTCTTAGTGCTACTGTGAAAGAACTTTGTGTTTCTATCCCCTTCTACAAGCCATGTTTCCCTGGATTTTTGGCGCTAGTAAATTTCCTCTTTCGCTAAGATGTCTTCATATTTATTTAATAGTTCCTTTTCTTTAATGTAATTTTCTTGATTCATCCCTTCAGCTAAAACCTTATTGTTGAGGTCCTCAATTTGTTTTTCCATGTGCTCTTTTTGCTCAAAAATATTAACAAAGTGGTTTATATTCCATTGAATCAGTTTTCATTTTAGTGATTTGAGCTTATCCATAAACATAAAGGCCTTTGAGCCTTTGAAGTGTTCCTCCTTCCACCATTGTTCCATAAGGGTCAAGATATTATCATCCCTTAACCACATCTTCTCAAATTTAAAAGGACACCTCTTGGGATGTATACCTTCCTCTATTTCAAGTTGAATTGGAAAATGATCTGATCCCAAGTTGGATATCTAATTGTAGGTTCAAAATCATAATCGAAGTCAATCAAATTGCCCTTGTAAAAAAACTTGTTCAATAATTCATCTATATGGCTAAATCTTGTTCATCTGTTATTCCATGTGTATTTCCCATTTTTTGTTTTAATTTCCATTAGTTCATTTCTATTAATCCAATCTCCAAATTACACTATCGTCTGTGATTCTTTATTTATACCACCCCATTTTTCTTCCTTTCTCAACACAATATTAAAGTCTCCTCCGATAATGAATTTCTGATCAAGAAATTCCTCCATCAGATTATTTTAAATTAAGGAAAAAATAGGTTTTGAAGGGGTCCCGAAACCCTGTACAGAGCTAAGACTTTATAAAAAAGCATTAAAAGACCTCTGAAAAAACACACAATGGACCAGCTAGAATATAGGCCAGCCCCCCAGACAAAACAAAGAAGAAAGTTTCCAAAGATAAAAATTTGAAGATTAGCAGCCCTGGACCAAAACCAACCATTAAGAATTTCCTTTAGTTCCCTTCTTATGGAACTAAAGAGTCATATCAAAAGAAGGTGGGGAGCTTTTGGAATGTTTACCTTTAATCATGATCCATCCTTCTTCCACTTTAGCAACCTTATCCTACCATCTTATAGAATCCAAAGTCGTATTCCCAACACCCAAAAAAGGTCCAACACCCTACACTGGACCATCCATCATAGTCCTAGAGCCAAGAGCACCCTCAGAACCCCCATCCACCAAAGAGGATAAATTGTAGGAAAAACGAAGCCAACAACAACATACTCACCAGTAGAATTCCTAGCACCATCCAATATAGAACCAACAGAAACACGGTTTGAAACATCAAGAGATGGGACTGAACTAGTAGTATCCCTCATAAAGACCAACTCAGTAACCATATTTGAAGTAATAGGGAAAGAACCAATAGTTCCAACATCAGAGGCATGAGTCCCTTTATCAGAAGCACCCTTCTCAACCATCTGAGAAGAGGATTTTATAATAGTGTAATGTTGAGAAGAGGCGTCATTCCACCATGAAGAGGGATTCTTCGACTTCCTATTATAAATATCACACTTAGAAACAATATGCCCTATTTTAAAATACCTTCTACACATGAAGGGAATTCCTTCATAGTCCAAGGACTGGACCCAGCTACCCAAAGAAGATGAGAGTTTGATCTCTGTAGGAAACCCCATAGAAGTATCAATTTCCACCAGTATACGAGCATAGGTAGAATGAAGAAGATCATATGACTCCTCATTCACCATAAAAAAGTCTCCAAGTGCCTCCCCCACTGCCTCCAAGATAGATTCCATCCATAGATGAAGTGGCAGGTTATGAAGTCTCACCCACAGAGGTAGGATTAAAATTATGATGCCAAGGTTTAACCATCAATGGGAAACAATCCTCCCAACTGAAACAATGATCACATAGAATGATTTTTCTGTCCACAACAATGTCAAATTTGGAAATAAAGAAACCCTTGGCCATAGGATAAATTTGCACTATATCGGTGATAATGGGTTCTCAATACTTAGAAATCCAAGCATGAAGCCCTGGAATATCAGGCCAAAAGCCCTTAAATCTGCATATCATCTCATTACAAGAGAGGTTTAAGATAGTCTCACCAATTGTAGAAATCATCTCCTCCACCAATGAGATATCTAAATATTTACGTACTGGGAACGGTTTAATCATAGAGGATTTGGGGCCTCCCATACCCCCTTCATCACCACCACAAGCCACGTGATCTGCAAAGGAGTCACAGGATCCACAGAGGAAAGAATAGGAATCAAAATGGATGAAACCCTATCCACATAAGTCTTTGGCATAGAGAATGTACCATCTCTAACAGGGCTGACATTAACCCCATTCTCACCAATGAGGATGGTGCATCTAGGACCAAATGAGGCAGTCTGCATAGGAGATGAAGCATTTTATGCGAGAGGAGAGGGGTTTAAAATTATGGCACGAGCGGAGGCCATTGGGAGCGTGAATTAGTAGAGTGCAAGTAACATTCCTCCATCAGATTTTTGATCTAATTCCATACTCTACATTTATCATGGATTAGAGTCAAACCATATATGTTGATCAGAAATAAACTTAGACTGACTTTAATACTTTTGATTCTTCCACGGATCTAGTGTTTTTCACTCCTTATTTTACAATATGAATGTTTTGTGGGTTCCACACCATCCCTGAACACCTAGAAGCCTCTATGGATGGGAATCCATCCATCTCCTAGGCACCCATTCATTACCTAAATCCATCCAATTCATCCCCACCCAATTTTTTCTCTTGTAACATGATTAAACCTTTCTTAAAATTAAACATACAATGTTTAGATAAATGTTGTTTGTTAGGGGCAATCCATGTAATCACCCTCATTGCATTGTGGGAAGGAACTTCTCCTTCCCTACATTCATTAGTTTTGTAATTTTGGCTTGGCCTACTACATTTCCATCTTTCTATCTTAGTTCATTTATTGATTTCCTCCCCCTTTTCTTCACCACTTTAGCATAGTCTAGGGAGGTTCTACCATTCTCAGTTGCACTTAATCCTAATCCTTCACTATCTCCCTGAATATTATCATTATTCTCTACTTCCACACCATCCCCTTCCCCAATCTTTATTGATTCAAGAACCCTTACAATAATGTCTTATTTTGCAGCCACTGACATCACATCCTCTTGTTCATCTATCATGTCCAAGCCTAGGAATTTATTAATAGCTTCAATCATATGAGTCCCCTCCTCCTTATGTCCTACTAGTTGATTTTTTTTAACATCTTTAACCGCATTTACTTCTTCTACTATTAGTTCCTTGTCCTTAATAATCTATTATGTGTTTAGAGATTCTTCCTCAACATTTTCTAATTCTTTTATACAACCCCTTTAACGTCCTCTGCTTGACTCCATATTTCCTTTAAGGAGTCTTTATACTACTCCATACTCATATATTTCTCTTGGTGATCACTAATTACTTTAACTATATTAGTGTTCAATTTAAAAACCATCCTTTCCAGTTCACTCTCTGAAGGAAGGTCAAATTCTGGGGGAATACCATTAAATATTTGGTCCTTACCATAAATAGTGTTGTCTCCCATCCCATCCTTTTTAATGCAATTCTCCTCATTTATTTATACAATTTCCCACTCCTTCATTTCTTGGGTCTGATCAACTATAGGTGGCTGGTTCAAATGTATGGGGTTGTTGTTGTTAGAATTCATGTCCTCCATCATATCATCATGTTTTACCTATCTATTGGTTACCTCTTTATAATTTACTTTTACTACCTCATTCAATTATGCTAGGAGATATCACCTCTTTAGAATTCAAGTGATTAACCTGGTGTGTCTCACTCTTATTGGGTTCTTCAATAATAAAGCCCCCCTTGTCCTCATGAAATTTGGCATTAACTACTGGTATGGAAAGAGGAGTCCTCTTTTGGGGAGTTAATCTATCCTTGTTGTCACATGTCGGATTGAAAAATTCTCCCCTAAGAGGCATTATTGTCTTTGCAATAGGGCCTTTATAAAATTCTGGTTTGATATGATAAATTGATTGATTCTATATTAGTTTAACAAGATTTAAACACTAATACATTTAGTGTTATTTTATGACGACAACTTCTGACGTAGGATGCATTTTTTGTGAAATTGGATTTTTTTTTGTAATTCTCCCCGACTAAGTCAAAATTCCAATGGTACTTAAGTAGACGGTCGGAATTGCGACTTCTACGAGCTATACAAAAAAATTGAAAACCAAATCATTTTAATTTCTAAGTCCGTTGTGGGAGAAAAGGAGCGCGAAGTCATTCATAGCCGAATTGAGGTAGGGTTTTTTATTAAACGTTGATAAGCATTCCTTTCTTTGCATTTGCAGGCTTAGCTATGGATAATGTAAGATTTTGGTAGTGAAATTTAGTTCTGGATGGGATATATATATATATATATATATATATATATATATATATGGACATGGTATTATGTCAAACCGTTTAGCTGATAACTAGTAACGTTCAATCCTTCTGTATTCTCCAATGGAGGACCAAGCCTGGCATTTGCAATGAATTTGCACATGTTAATCCATGGGCTTATCCACAGGCATTCTCTGAGCATTTCCTCATCAATCCTTAGAGGCAAATCATGCACATAGACATATCTTCCCCCACAATGATTGCTTTCATTATCAGCTCTTTTCAAATCCTTAACAAAAGTCCTCGGTGGGAGTGGTGGGGGTTTTTTTTATTATAGTTAGGGTTTGTAGTGGTTTTTATAATGATATTGTATACATAATAATGATACATACGTATCTACACACACATTTATATACATAATTCTCTGTAATGATGTTTCAAATTAGGCTGGATACTATTAATAGCACACACACCCATATGACCATCATATCACCTCAATTTTGTTTTAAATAAAATTACATTGAGTTATTGTTGCTATCACATTCCATTAAAATTGCTAAGTGTTGTTTCTATTATTGGCATCAAATATTATACTTCTTTTTGGCGATGCCATAATGGAAAACACATACTTATCAATGTCGACGCCATAGCATTGAAGAGGTTAGGGGGCAAGGGACCATTTGCAAAGGGTGTTTATAGTGACTGTTCCAAAGGAGTTGTCTAGACTGTCACATGACATTGAATTGGAAATCTATTTTGGTTAATGATAGTATTCTATTTAATGGTTTAGAGGGTTGGGTTGTAGAGGATAGAGAAGTAGAAGGGTGTTAAATATAAATATAGATAACTTCAGCATATAAATATAGTGGATTCATTTGTAGAGTCTATGGGTGGTCACTATCATTAACAACATATGTGGATTTTATTGTTACATTAAATTTTTTTTGGATGTTCGATACTTGTTTAATTTATTGACTCATTTTATATTGTTGAATGGATTGAAATTCTAAACTAGTTCTTCCATGTTATAATTTTTTTTCATTGAGTTTATTTGATTCTAACTTCAATTTTTTAATTCTCAATTAGTATTCTTCTAGTTTTTAGTGGATGTTTAGTTAGTTTTGTTTTAATAGATAAATGTATGATGTAGAGGCTAGTGGTCTTCAATAAACCCTCATATGAAACTCTTAAATTCCTCCCTTGTTTTGTAATAGCACTCAATATCTTCCTCACAAATGGATCAACATCATGGACCCAATCTTCTCTCAAGACCTCTCAATGGTCATCCTTCTTCCATCATCCAACTGCTAGTGCTCAAGTTCCTTCAATAACCTATCAACTCTCAAAATCTTAGGATCACCCCCTATGGATTCACCACTTCACTGACATAAAGAGGAACCTATAAATATTCCCATACTACATTTCAAATCCATTCACCAAGACTAGACCCTTCTTGGTCTACAAAACAATAAACTTATCATTGTCCCCTAAGATAGTAAATATGCCCTCTATAAGGCAATCACTCACCAACACAATGTTTCCCCTCAACCCTAAATGAGATGAGACACCTTAACACCCTAAAAACCCTTTCAAGGCTTCACCCACACCCATTTTCATCCTTGATTTACTAAGCATTGTATAATAAAAGTGAGACCAATAAGATCCCCAATACTGCCCTAACTGTGACAGTCTACAAAAACTACTACACCTTTATTGTCTAGCCCTTCCTTGGGAAATTTCCTTCTCCAAGACCTTGGACATGAATTTGAATACTTTCCAAACACTCCTTCATTTCCCCAAGGTAATATCACTCCTCACTTGTGGATGAGCCTTCAAACTCTAACTGTGATACACAGTGCACTCCTCTCTGTGATAGTGCAGTCACTTCTCTTCCTTCAAACATGTGCCTCCTCCTGCATGGACACCTACAACCTCCAGGATAGTTACTATATAACCCCACCTCATCACTTCCCAAATGAGATGGTTTTATCCATGTGCCAACTAAGAGAAACTACATATTTAGCCTCGTGGGTTACCTTAAGTCAGGGTTTAGACAATTTTTAGTAAAATGCAGATAACTTTTGCAAATATTAACCAAATGCAACCATTCAAAAGCAATATTTCTCTTAATTCATGCTACTATCACCCCCAATCAACACTTTAATAAAAAGATAGAATTCCCACCATTTAAAACACAGAATAGTAGGACTTTTCCCATGAGCATAATAGGAAATTATAGAGAAAAACAATCTTATCGACCTCTCCCCCTATTTTGGGAATTGTTTACAATATATATAAGTTTGTTCCACTCATGGCTGAAACTGACCAACCACCTTGCAACTTTCCTAAAACCGATTGGAAGGATTTAAAACCATATGTTCTCCCTTTTTTGGCAATTACAAAGGTTTTAAAATGTTGTCAAGATGACAACTAAGTTGTCAACTCGACGACCATACATCTAATGACTCCATATACTTGAAAATGGTTTATAAATAACTTCAAAAACCATAATCCAAACCTTTACTACTACCCCTAAGACCATTTGACCTTATTAGACCTTATCTTCTATGATCTTGCTTATTAGCCCTTAAAGCTTTATGACCAATTTAGACACCATTGTATCCTAGCTGCCCGTGTTACATTATTCTTATGATCATTAAAGTCATATTACATTCTTTTGATCCCATCAAACCTATCAAGACTAAAAATTCCCTTTCCCATTACATAGTCACACTTATAGGGCTATTTGCCTTATCATGGAAACTTGAAACATATGAACTTGTTTTTACTCAAAATACATCAAATTGGCTCTAATGGCCACAAATACAATGGTTTAGGACCTTATAGATCATTCTAGTCTTCAAATGATTAAGGTTGTCTATGTAACCCTCTTGGTGTTCCTCCAAGCCCTGGTGCTCCTGCACCAATATATAATTTCAAAACATAAAAATAATTACTTATGCTTGATATTTCATTATTATATTGTGAACATGTCTAAGTCATTTTCATAACTTTGATTAAAGTTGAATGACACTTCTATGTGAAAGAGATGGTCTAATTAATTATAATAATAAGATGTTCAATGTTTAACCCTATACAAAGGACTGCAATCAATTCATTACCATGGTTCTAGCGTAGCAAAAATCACATTGTAGATATACTATTCTCTATACCTAGAAAACCTTGACTTTGATAAATACTTCATAACATATTATGGTCAAGTCAAAATTTCTTCTAAAATTATCTTTTGTGTTAAAAAAAATTCATAATTACTTGTTAATGCAGGTTACTTGTTAAAGTTATCTTTTGTGCTAAAATAAATTCATAGTTTCCATAGAGGTTAATGCAGGTTAAAAGAAGAGTTCTCTTAATACCCTAACCAATCTCCTAAGGCTTCACCCACACTCATTTTCATCCTTTACTCACTAAGCATTGCATATCAAAAGTGACACCAACAAGTTTTCATATTATTGTCCTAACTGTGACAGTCTACACAAACCTTTATGCTTTTATTGTCTAGTCCTTCCCTTGGGAACCTTGCCTCTTCCAAGACCTTGGAAATGAAGTTAAATCTTCCTCTAACCCTCCTTTGTGCCTCCAAGAGAATAACACTCCTCACTTGTGGACAAGCCTTCAATTCCAACTATGGCAGACAGTATAGTGCTCCATGTGACTCTACAGTCACTTCCATGTCATCACATCACATGAAAACTTATGCATGCTTCCCTGCAACTCACAGGGGAGTTAATATACATCTTCCCCCAACATCCTACCCAAATAAGAGAGTTTATGATATGGTTGATTCTATTCCACCCGTCATAATGGACCCTTTATGACTTTGGAACATAAATGTTGACAATATGAGGTATATAATAGCATGAAATATCATATGGTTGATATATATATGCACATCATGATGAATCTATCTCTGTTGGATGAGAAAAGTCATGGGCTAACACTATAAGCATCATATGGTTGATGTTAGTGCACATCTATTCTTGTTGGATAAGATAGTTATGATATTAATATGGTTTAATGTATGAAATCTATTTCTCATGTTAATATGGTTTAATTGCTTCATCTAGATAACATTTATATGGTTAATCAATTGCTTCACTTTGTTATGATAAGCATCATATGTACTCATCACAATGAACCCAATATGATTTTGACAAGAAAACAAGTCTGATTATCAATTTGAATATCATGAATAATATTGTCTCACATTGGTGATCATACTCCCTAGCTAAGAGGGAGTGTTAATGTTATAGCTTCAGTCATATGATACACGCATGAATGTGTGTGATATTACATATATCCAGCATGAATAGCCTATTGATAAATTGAGTAATATGTGTGTCTAGGTACAAATATATATTGATACATATGTACCTACACACACATTTATATACATAATTCTCTAAATGATGTTTAAAATTACGCTGGATACTATTAATAGCACACACACCCATATTACTATCATATCACCTCAATTTTGTTTGAAATCAAATTACATTGAGTTATTTCTGCTATCACATTGCATTAAACTTGCTAAGTGTTTTTGCCATTATTGGCATCGAATATTCTACTTCTTGTTGCCAACGCCATAATGGAAAACATATATTTATCAATGTCGACGCCATAGTGTTGAAGAGGTTAGGGGGAAAGGGACCCTTTGCAAAGGGTGTTTATAGTGACTGTTCCAAATGAGTTGTTTAGACTGTCACAGGTAGTGAATTGGAAATCTATTTTGGTTAATGATAGTATTGTGTTTAATGGTTCAGAGGATTGGGTTGTAGAGGATATAGAGGTATAAGGGTTTTAAATATAAATATAGATAACTTCAGCATATAAATATAGTCGATTCATTTGTAGAGTCTATGGGTGGTCACTATGGGTGGCAGCGATCAAGAGGAAAATTGGAACAAAAATAGTAAGAGGAGAGGAATTAATGAATTGTAGATGTTGAAAGTCTATATGTTCAAGTATTTCAATTTGGTATACTATACTAAAACATCATTTCATAACTAACTTTTCAATTTCTATATATAACCAGGCCTAAGAAGATTTGTATACTTTCAACATCATTTTGCTTATTTTGTGAAGGTTATAGAACGAAGTTTCCATAGCCCAATTTGTTTTCCTGTGAAGAAGGATCATGTCAGTTAATATAAGTGAAGAAAAAAATAGGGAGACAATCGCTAGATTGTGGTTTAACTTCAAAAGAAAAGGTGATGGAAAATGTTATTGTCCCTGCAAAATTTGTAAGGGCTTAAACAGTAGAAGACTTCTAATCAAAACATCTAAGAGACATTGTAGAGAGAATGGTCACATTGAAGGGGGACATAATTATCATCCATTGGTAAGTTATTCATTATATCATTTTAACAATTTATATACATAAGAAATCACTTGATGATGAGATCATGATCATGGCTTATTTATGTTCATAATTTTTATATAGATAAATCTCCCTAGGGCACGTGATATGGACCACCACAACCCACTAGAGAATATGATTTTTAAAGTGGAGGAACATGGAGGTGCGAATATTGAAGCTGAAGATAATGATCCCATGGAAGATCACAATCATGAGCTAGAAAACACATTTGAAGATGATGGTACAAATACGTTGATCCATGACACATTTGGTATTGGTGCAGCTATTGATGATGATCAAGATGACCTTGATGTTGTCCATGATATACCTCTACTTGAGAAGGCAGACACGACCCTTTACGAAGGCTCCCAAACAACTCTTCTCTTCGTTGTATTGTTGTTGGTGAACTTGAAGGTTATGATGGCTTATCCAACATAAAATGTCATGTATGTTAAGGTATGTCATACATGTCATTGTAGTTAATAAAGGGTAAATTATGCACCCTTAATATTGTTTATATTAACAACTTATATTTTTTGTTGTAGATTGATAGGTGAGTTTTTGTTACCACTATCAAATATTCTACCTCGCTCATACCGAGAATTGTGTGCCACTATGAAAGATATTGGAATGGAGTACCAAGCAATAGATGTTTGTCCCAATGATCATATTATATATCATAAAGAATATGAATTTGCAATAGAATGCCCTGAATGGCATACAAGTGGATATCAAACATATTAAATAACAAAAAACGTGCCTCGCAAGGTTCTTCATTACATTCTCATTATTCCATGTATGAAATGATTAGTCGGGTGCAGTAGCTTGGCACAATTTATGGATTACCTTGCACACAATAGAAGTTGAGATGACATTATTTGAATTCCTATGGATGGTTCGGCATTCATGGACATAGAGGAAATGTGGTCACACTTTAAAGAAGAACCTCATAATCTCAGGCTTTCATTGGCAGTGGATGATGTCAATCCATTTGGAGAGATGAGATTTGTTTACTCAGTGTGGCCTATTTTTTTTATCAACAATAACATTCCTCCATGGATGTCAATTAAGAGGACCACATTATGTTGGAAATGATTGTTCCAGGTATTTTATCATTTAATAATTATCTACATGTAATTATAAATTTTGCAGTAAAATGGTCACAATAATTATGTAATGTTGTTAATTCCACTAGGTACGTATCAAGTTAAAGATAAGAATGTATATATTGAGCCTCTTATCAACGAGTTGATGGAGTTTTGGAATGGTGTCACTATGTATGACGTCTCTTGACCAATAGGACAAAGAAAATTTCAATTCTATGCAATGCCTGTATGGACAATACATGATGCCCCAAGGCTAACACATTTTTGTGGTATGTTATATTGAATTCAAGTTGCGTATGATAATTATAATTATAAAAATTAACATATTTAATCTAATTATATCATTATCTTGTAGGTCTTTAAACTAAGGAAAAATTTACATGTCCAGTTTGTGGTCCAAAGATGAAATCTCGTCATTCAAAAAGTTTAGGAAAGCAGGTGTTTGATAAGTATAGGCACTTCCTCCACATAAATCATAAGTATCTAAGTACCAAAAATAATCTTTTCAATGAGAAAGAAGAGACTATATCAAAGCCACGAAGAATGAAACCTCACCTATGAAAGTTGGAATATAATAGAATTAATCATCAAGGTAATTTCATTCCACCTAATGGTTTATGTTTGGAATTTAAATATTCCTATTGTGTTTTGTTTACCGATTATGTAATTAATGATCATGAAGGTCGTCAAGGCATTAGTGTCCACCTTTCAAAGGGACTAAAAAGTTATCCCAAACAATTTAGTAGGTTTCCCTACTACGAGTAGCTAAAAATTGTGCATTTGTTTGATACTATTCATATTGGAAAGAATATAACAGAGATATTATGGAAAATATTGGATGGAAGGTGTGACAAATAAAAAAATTGTCAAAAATTGTAGTGAAATTCATGAATCCAATTATGCAATGAAAAATTTCATTCAATCAAATAGAAATGGAGACCAGATTAATATAAGTGTCCTTCCATGGTTATTAACAGACCAGCAAAGCAATGCTATAAAATAAGGCATACGAAAAAATTGATTTCCCACAGGATTTTTTACGAACATAAACAATCTCATATCAAAGAAAAATGAATTTGGGAAAGGGATGAAAATACATGATTGACATACCTTCTTCAAGGTAATTAATGTTCTTCTATATTTACAATATATTTGTAAACTACATGTACTTTTCATTGTATTATGTTAGAAAATAATGGAATGATCAATTTATAATTGTTGTAGTACGTGCTACCTCTATCTCTCCCAAAGCACTTTGAAAATAACGTCAAACAAGTGATATATGATCTTGAAAAATACATGAGGTAAGAAGTGATATTTGTTTAATTTGTTGTATATATTTATTTTATTCATGATTTATTTTTCTTGTTATATAATATATTGTATATTATTTTGTAAATTCTCATATTTATATTTTTTTGTGTCTTGAACCTCTTGTAGGTGGTTGTCATTTAAAGAAATCCATAAAGAAGATATAAAATATTAGAAGATAAAAATTCTTTATCTAATATGTGAAATGCAAAAGTGTCTACCTTCAACTTTTTTCAATTCACAAGAACACTACCTCATACACCAAGTTGAAAAGATTGAATTGTGTGGACTTGTACGCACTAGGTCAATATGGATGGTTGAGAGGCACTTGAAATCTTTGAAGGCTTTGGTTCGACAAAGAGCACATCATGAGGGTTCTATGGTGGAGGGATATATGGTATACCGGACTATGGTGTACATTACTGAATATTTTCCTAAGTTTGTAGCAAATACCCATGTAGATCGCATTTGGGATCCCAACCCCATTAACAAATTTGAAGGGGAGAAATTGATGGGGAAAGGTAAATTGAAGAAAGTGAGAGGTAATTAATTATAAGATGTTATTGTAGTTAATTAATTCTTAATCTTCAAAATAAATCGATTGTAAGTCTTTTATTTATTTTTTGTATAGTTGGTCGAGAGTGGGATGCACTACATTTGTATATTGAAAATAATCTTGATTGGATGATGGTATAGATTGAACAATGTCAAAATTTTGGTCGCACATTAATATGGGAAGGTGTGTCTTCATTGGTTAAAGAAGCTCATCGTAATGGAGATTCCAATGTTACACAAAGGGAAATAGATTTAGCATATGGTTTAAGAGATAAATAGATACGTATAAATTTATTAATCGTCGATATGTTTATCAACTCACGATGCAATCATTTTTACATTATTGACATATTATTGCATTTCAAACACCACAAGGATATGTTTTTCAATGACCATAAATTTTGCATCAAAGATTTGGATGACACGAAGAAAACTTTTGATTCTGGGATAACTGCAGTCTTTCAGGTGACTAATATTTCATCTAGAAATGACTTACATCCTCAAGAGTCTCAAAATCGATACAATGAAATTTTGGATGATATACTTGAGTGTGACTTTAATTCCTTCAAATTAGTTGTCTTCGTCGTCAAATGGTATAGGCTATGAATTAATCAAAATTATCCTGATATAATTGTTATTGAACATGATAATGGATTTACAATGGCTAATACAAGGTGGTTTGAACCATTTGGATGAGACCTATGTTCTTCCAAGCCAATGTGAGCAGGTATTTTACTCAGATGTTCCACATAAACTGGGTTGGTCAATTTTTGTTAGACATGATCTTGTTGACTTGGTGGTCAGCACCTCCTTGAAGATTCGTGACATGGCTTAACCACCTCTCGTGGATCGGGTTAAATCTGACATTTGTATCAGGTATTGATAGTTCGAGCTTGGTGCAATGGCAAATGATTCCAACAATTGGTATCAAAGCCTTGGGTCATGGGTTTGAGTCTCCCTTTAGTGGGTTTTGAAGGCTCAGTCAGTGATGAGGGGGAGATTTTTGACTTGGTGGTCAGCACCTCCTTGGAAATTCATGACATGGCTTAACCACCTCACGTCGATCGGGTTAAATCTGACATTTGTATCGGGCATTGATAGTTCAAGATTTTGGTGCAACTGTAATGATTCCAACAGATCCAAGAGGAAGTTCGATAAAGTATAATGTAATGGAAGAAGAAGATACCGAAGAAGTAGAAGATGATGTAGATGATGATTACGATCGATAGTTGGTCGATGATGTTCCTGATGCAAGTTTTCATGAAGAAGAAGAAGAAGATGATGACGATGATGTTACTACTGATGATGATGATGATGATGATGATGATGATGGTGGTGGTGGTGATGATGACGACGATGATGATGACGATGACGATGATGATGATGATGAGGAGGAGGATGATGGCGATGACGACGATGATGACGACGACGACGACGACGACAACGACGACGATGACGATGATGACAATGACAATGATGATGATGATGATGATGATGATGATGGTTGTGAGGAGGAGGAGGATGATGATGATCATGATGATGAGTTGGATGGAGAAGAAGATCAATGACATGAATGACATGTAGAGTTATGGGATCAATCCTTAATCTATTTAATATTGGTTTCTTGATAGAAATATATTTGACTTATATGGTTACATATTTTATTCATTATGTATAGAATTCCAATGCCATTACATAATTAATTCGTGATGTACCTTTTATTTTTTTTAATTCATATGTGATGCTTATGATGGCTGTGATACATATGTATTTATTGTCGGTGTTGATTTCATGTATATATTTTGTGTGATGTTGCCACCCTTGGTGGAAATGGGTAATTGACTACAGACATATTTTGTTGCTATAACATTGTTCAAAACCCTGCATAGTTTCATTTGGATATTATTTTCCCAAAAAAATGAGGGGCTTTCATTAAAGCAGTAGTGAAACGATCGAGAGGAAAATTGGAAAAACAACAGTAAGAGGAGAGGAAATATGACTGATACGCATAGGAAAAATCTAAACACATATTTTAATTATAACCATATGACAAGCACTTCAATTTTTGTGTTAGACGATATAGGATCCAGTGGATGTGCCCGAGTGGGTGTCAACCACTGAAGAGTTGTTCGGGATCAATTAAATAACCGTAAAGGGTGCATTCCCATTAGAACTTCATAAACATAGTTCAAAAAGAACTACATATCGTTAGAGAGTTCGAGTTCCAAGGGTCTTGATCCTGTGGATACGAGTACGTAGGTAGCCAGGAAGGTGCAGGATACCTTCAATGCACAGGGTCCTTGGGAATAGATTATATGGTAGTTCAGTTATCATCATATCATAAATTCTAAAATTAATATAACTTGTAAAAGAGATAATTTCTAATGAAAGATTTCAAACCTACCAAAATATCAAAAGGATTGGTTAATATGCATGGGGACCATGAATCTCAAATTTAAAATGATGAAGTAGACTTCTTTGATGATGTGGTCTTATTAGGTGAGGTGGCTTGCTGAGCAATTGCTTATGTTTTTTTTGCTAAACCCAACTTATCTTCCTTTATTACAAATCATTGTCCTAATATTTCCTATCTAGAACTTTCCATCCTTATCTAACCAATCACAAACTAGTAAGAACCCTTCCTCAGTCTAGTCCTACACACTTCAAGTCACCCTTGGGCTTTGTCCACACTTCTTTTTATCAACACACAATCCCTTAAACCAAAATATAATAAGTTACCTTATATTGTCTTGTCATGACATGCCTTGTCTATGCTTCCACACTTTTGCATACATGTCTACTAGGGCACTTGCAACTGAAACATTTAATAAAATTCCTCTATCCATTATGCTTTGAATGATTTCCATGGCCGCATGTACATAGAACACAAGAAAAGCTTAAAATATTAGGATGTTCCAGATCACTTCATTAATTCAAGATATTTTAGGGCATCTTTTCAAAGTCCAATATGTGCATATCCTTCAATCATGGTTTTCCATGAGATGACATCATGGTTTTTCATTAGATGACATATCCTACAAACTATTGAACAACTAATACATGTCATGTGAGTGCAAGAGAGGAGATTGGGCTTATATTTGCAGGAAACAACCTATAGGAGACAGTAATCCCATAGTCCAAGATCAAAGTACCAACTCAACATGTGAGACGCCAACCTCATCAGAATACAAGAGATAATAAATGTAGACCATCAAAAGACTAAAAATCACACCCAAAAATCACTTGAAGCATCAGATGCCCCAATGACATGAAGACAGAGAGATATACAAATGAACATCCTTCAAGTATGACTTCGAGCATTGGATACCCAATTATAGGAAGAGAGAGATACAAACGAACATTGTCTCTCTTCTTGTCTTTCGGGCATCCAAAGCTTAAATTCATACTTGACATCATCAGATCAGTTGAAAACTTTAGTATTTTTTCTTCAGCAACATTTCCAGAAGAAGGTATTTGTGAGGGGTTTGGCTATATTTGAAGCCAGGCAATTCAACTAAATTAAGTTTATATTCTTGTAACCGTGAGTATGGAGAAGAATAATGACTGTGTATGAGTAGGAAACATATAAGGACATTGGAGGAGTGGACAGAGGTATGTTTTTAAGGGTATAACATTAGTGAGAATTTATTGCAGGAAGTAGGCCTAATGTGTGAATTTGATTATGATTAACCTTCATATAAGATGTAAGGTAACAATGTATGTTTGTCATTGAATTGTTTATATTTTGTATAGTTTACATTAAATGCTTTATATGTTTTTCATTGAATTTTTGTATCCTCCAATCACTTGAACCAACAGATGCACCAATGATAGAAAGACAGAGAGATATACAGATGAACATCCTTCAAGTATGACTTTGAGCATTGGATGCCCAAAGACAAAAATAGAGAGATACAAACGAACATTGTCTCTCTCCTATCTTTCGAGCATCTGAAGCTTCAAGTTATACTTGACATCATTAGATCGGTTGACAACTTCAGTATTTTGTCTTCAACAACATTGTCGGAAGAAGGCATCTGTGAGCGGTTTGGCTATATTTAAAGCCAGTTAATTTCACTAAATTACCTAAATTATTGAATAAATTAAGTTTATATTCTTATAATTTGTTTGGTGATATTGGCTTGTAACCATGAGTATGGACAGGACTAAGGACTGTGTATGAGAAGGAAATATACAAGGACATTGGAGGAGTGGACAGAGGTATTTTTTTAAGGCTATAACATTAATGAGAATTTGTTGCAGGAAGTAGGCCTAATGGGTGAATTTGATTATGATTGATCTTCATATACGATTTAAGCTAACATTGGATAAAAGAATTTTGTATGCAGGAACTAGAACCCCCTTTGGTGAGGATCTTGCACAATGTACATAAAGGCAAGGCGATGATTCTTCTCAAGGATTGGTAGGTATAAGTCTTTAAGGCCTTAACCAGTAGCTAGGACTAAAGATTTCAGGGTTCAAGAGATCAAAATAATTGGTCTCAGTCTTTTTGTCCATGTAACTGGTAAAACTTTTTACCTTTCATTAGCTCATCATTAGTGTGGAACTGAAGGAATTTAATAGATAATATTTTCATGATAATGCATCTTATTTTAGTTGAGGTTGCACTAAATCTCTATCTATATTGCACACAACTTGTGGACTTTGAAGACATCAATAAAGAAGCATCACCTTTTGTGGCTGCATTACAAGTTCTTACAGAGTTGTATATTTTCTAACACGATCTTATGTGTCAACTAGAAAAAAAAAACATTCAAAAGGGTGAACTGATTGAGGCGGGGGATGTGAATAATTTGACAGTAGAAAGGCTTGAAGATTTGACAATAGAAAGGTCATCAATCTTCCTGCCTTTCTACTGTCAGATTCTTCACATTCCCCTCCTCAATTAGTTCACCCTTTTAAATTTGTTTTTTTCCTAATTGACATTTAAGATCTTCTTAGAAAATATGCAGCTATGTTAGAACTTGTAATGCAAGCCACAGAAGATGATGCTTCTTTATGGATGTCCTCGAAGTCCAGAAGTGTGCGAAATAGATAAATTTGTGCAACCTCAACTAAAATAATATACATTACCATGAAATGTGATCTATTAATAAATTCCTTCAGACCCTTGCATTTGATGAGCTAATCAAAGGTAAAACATTTTGGCAATCACATGGATTGAAGAAACAGACCAATTGTTTTGGTCCCTTGAGCCCTGATATCTTTAGTCCAAATAGTTGTCAAAATTATGACAACCCTTCTGTCGAAATTCTAGGATACACCGACAAAGATGTTGTATTCACGACGACGTCCCTGTCAAAAACTGTGATGGGGACTGAGTATGCCCGACGACATATGCAATGGGCATGTTGTACTAGCGACACCTACTTCATCAAAAAGGGCAACGAGGGCTTTGTTTCTCCAATGGTATTTTGTGACATGGAAGTTGTATTGGCGATGGCATACCCGTTGAAAATGGCAACGGGGATGGGTTTCTCGGATGACATGCGATGTGAATGTTGTACTTGCGGCAGTATTGTCATCGATATTTGTGACATGAGATGGGTTTGGCCAATGACACATTGCAACGTGGATGTTGTGTTTGTGGCGATGTCTTTGTATACCTGACATAATTTTGTGACGTGGATTTTGTCCTTGTGACCGCATCCCCGTCAAAAATGGCGTGGGGGCTCATTTTTCTCGACGGCAAGTTGCGATGGTTTCTCAGTATTTTGACAAAATGTGATGTCGAAAATGAGTACTCTTTTGACGGCAGATGGGTGGCCTTTTCCGATGCAAGTACTATCGCAATGGTGATGACGTCCTTGGTCATCACACTTAGTGATGCAAGAATGCCGACGACATTTGTGATGGTTTGTTGTCATTTTTTCGATAGTTAGCTGTCGAAATTTGGCTCTAAATGTATTAGTGAAATGATCAGTTCCAAGTTCCAGATTAACTAAAATATTAATATTTGAAAATTCTACAACATTTTCTTCCAATCCTAAAAATTCCCCAATTAAATCCCCTAATTTCATTAAAATTCTACTATGAAGTAGTTCTACAGCAAGATTTTTTATAATCACCCATCTAGGTGCTCTAACAGTATTGAAACTTTTCGGATTAAAATTAGGACTCCGTTCTATAAATTTGAACCAATAACCTTCATAAAAGATAGGATTTGTAATGGTCTATCTTTGAAAGAAACATCTTTACAATCTATAAACATAAAATCCTCAAGGACAATGATACTTACTTGGCCCATCAATGTGGCTTTCATCAATTTGACAATTTCGCTCATACAGGTACTGTATTCGTATCATTTAACATACAATCCATGTTTTTGACAATACTGCCATAGACCTTCGGTATAAAAATTGTTCACTATTGCTACCGTGACACGATCCATATCACGATGGTAGGGATTACCTCTATGAGATGGATTGTTCAAAGGTTGTAAAGTACGGTTAGGGCTTTCAGGAGTTTGCTTATATTGACCGAAAGAAATCAGACCCATATTCCTGATAACAGGTTTTTTTAAATGTATATTATTTTTAGGTATTCTCCTATGAATGAACGTTGGATGATTGTTTGGAGGGCGTTGAAGGCGATGAGTGAGATTTGGAAAATTAGGGTTATTTTTTGCCTTTTAACCCAAGGGGATTCGGTTGGCACCAGTTGTAAAATCTGGGATAGGTTGGCACCAGTTGTAAAATCAGGGATGTTTGTTTGTTAAAGGACAGATCCATAAACCTATCCCAATATCTCTTTCAATCTTATCCCTTACCGGTCATTTATTTCTTCTCCTTCTAACCGGCTGCGAAGCTTCATTGACGATCCTATTTTCAGCAATAGAGGTCGGGCTGCAAAAAAGGTTTCGTTGTCCATGTGCTTCAGCAACAGATGTGAAGCCCTTATTCCTGGATTTCTTGGAACCCTAGGATGTTGTAAAACAGTTGAAATGCAATGTCTCGATCTTCTGTTTTCTTTGATCCCTCCTTGATTAGGCTCTGCAGAGTTTCCCGAGTTTAAAATTGCAAATCTATTGCATGTATAGCAGTTCTGCCTTTGATCAATTGCATTGTGAATGCCGGAGTTATTCGCTTTCCATGAATTCACAAATTTTCTGTGCAAGTTCGCTGAAGGAAGCATTTTGTCAATGTAAAATGATGTATTTCACATCAAATTTTTAAAGACATGTCACGTATATATTTATTCTTTCTCTTATTAAAATTTAAATAATTAGTATATCTGTAGTATTTAAAAATATGTTGATGGTGGATACTTTCTTTGTTATGATTAATTAATGATTCAAACTTGTCTTTCAAGATATATTATTTAAAATATGTAATAAATATTTATTTTTTTAATTTTTTTATAATTTATTTGAAATTTTTGTTTAGCTTTCTTTAAATAATTTATTACTTTTTTAAGTTTTGATTGTCATTTTCTTAATGGGCCCGTTTCTTATAATCAAAGAGTTTTAGCCTAATTGGTGAAGTACAAGTGGTAAAAGTGATAGTATGTTTTTTTTTATTACACCATCTACCAAGTTTCAAAATTTCAGAAGTACAATAAGGAAGCAATGAAGTAGGATTGTCGTTTGGGATTATACTCCAAGTGTAAGAGAACATACGATGAATAGATTTGCAAACCAAAACAAGTTAAAAAGGTGAGGAGCAAGTGGGAGGGAGAGGCTCAAAGTTCAAGGAGGGCAAAATTAAAAATACAAAAAGGGTTTAAAAGAAATAAAATTGTATATAGAACATCAAAATAATAATAATAACAAGTGCCACGTAGTGGCTTGTACTTGCCTTTTAGCTTAGTTATAATTTTAACAAATTAATTATATTTTTTTCAGCAAGATTTGTGAAATACAAATGTTAAAAACAAAACTTAAAAAATAAATTATCATACCAAACTTTCATATTTTATTCACCCACGAAATATGACTATAATCTGATTATTTTATTCACCCTGAAATATGACTAATTATTTTATTTCCATTTTCTTTTATTTTCATATCACTAAAAATTTCATATTAAATTTACATAAAAAATTATATATACAAATATATTAAGAAAAAATTAATCCCTTTTTTTACTAGTTGAATTCACTGCTTGTAAATTTCTTTTAAATTGTCTTATGACTTGATGTAATTTTTTTGTACAAAAGACTTTCATTTTTTAACTTCAATCACCTTCCCTAAAATAAAACAAGTGCCACGTAGTGACCTGCACTTGCAGTAAATAGTTGTAATTATATATGTAAATTTAATTTTAATTTTATTATAAATATTATATATATTTTAATTAATAGTTATTTAATAAAATTAAAATTATTATAAATTAAAAATTAAATAAGAAACTTTT
>MU223585.1:9487-27038 GCA_018584345.1 Thuja plicata | reverse complement strand
CCTGTCTCTTCTTCCTTTTAAGTAACTCTTGAAGAGTCCCAATTTGTTCAAAAGATAACTCATTGGGATCCCATTGTGGAATCACAATGACTTCATCTAGTGTTACATCTAAAATCTGTGACTTCTTAAAGTTCTTCTTCTTCATTTCTGGAGAACTTATGCTTGGTAGAAAAATATCTTTCCCTTGGACAGTTTCAGTCTCCAATGCCTCCTTCAAGTTTTTCAATATAGTCTGTGGATTCAGCATACCACTAGTTTTAGGACCTGTGGGAGTGGATGATGCAGAGTGTGGTAGATCAACCAACACTTGTGCTGCCTCTTCTTCTTTAGGCTTATCAACAACATTTGTTGTTGCTACTCCACTATCTAAAACTATCTTCACAACCTCTAAAACAGGTGGATCTTGTGAAGTTACCTCTTGTTCATTTGCTTGTTGTTTCCCTTCACTTTTCTGAATACTGACAACTTCAATTTTATCACCAGATGCTATGGACTTCTCTTCTTCAGTATCAACTACCTTAATAGGTGAATCAGTGCCTTTTCCACTCGGTATCTATTGTTCCTCGACATTCAAATTGCTTGGATCATCAAATATATAATCTATAGGACTATCTACAGTTAGATCAACAGAGTTTATTGCATCTAATGCATCCTTTGTCATGTCCTTTTCTATTGCAATTTGATCTTTAAGTATCTGTGGTTCAGGGGTTGTCTTTTCTTCAACTTCTTGTGCCTTTAGCTTGGATGTCCCTTCACCAGATTTCTTATCTTTTGGAATGATCAGTCCAAAAATCTCTTTCCAGATCCTGGTGCTTTTCTGTACTACACCTTCTATGTCATTCTTCAGAACAACATGTCCTCTGAGTTTGGGAAAAAACCTACTTTTATAATCCTCTATGAATTTGACTCTTTGTTTAGAGGTTAACTTAGGAATTATCTTTCCTAGGGTTCCTTCCCTGATTTGTCTTTCAGTAGTAAGCACAAATTCCCATTTTCTTGACAGAAAGTCATATAGTTCATCAGGCACATGATTTCCTATCTCTGTAGGAGTCAATTTGAAGTTACTCATCATGTCCAAGAGAGCTTCCTAAACTTTGTTCCTATCTGCTATTTTCAACTTGTCATATTTGATGAACTTAAATGTTACTAACCCTGCTGAATTCCTTAAAGTATCACATACCTCATCAATACTTGTTGGTTTCTTGAATTGAGCTTTAGGTATGTTTGTGGGTTCATCAATTTTTGTCAACTCCTCATCACTATCTGGCCTCAAATTTAATTTCCTTCTTGGTTTCTTTGCTGGCTCACTTGGCTTAGCCTTAGGAGCAACCTTTGCTTCCTTACCAGAACTAATTTTTGCAACTTTTCTCTTGCCATACACTTTTGTTTGCACTTCTACTGGGAAATTAACAGTAGATGCTCTTGTCCTTGGATGATTAGCTACAGGAGGTGTAACTTTGGGTTTGGCTCGGCTAGGCTTGGTTTCTATGAAAATTGATGGCTTCTTGCTCTTAGCTTTCTTTGTAACCTCTTCTGATGCACTGACTTCTTCCTCAGTAGAAATATCCTCACCTTGTCCAGTGGTCAGACCTAGAGGTGCATCCTCAGGTTCTTCATCACTACCCAAGACAACCATTTTCTTCAGATTTTTCACTATCTTCTTTCATTTCTTCTCCATAGTTCCTTCATTCAAACTTCTAGAGATCTTAGCCTTAGCTTCATCAAAGTTTCCAAATCTTTCTGCTGTGGTGTCAATTGCCTCGGCTAGGAGTGCAGTGATGGTGGCTAATGCTTCATCAACATTAATCTCATATGGAAATGGCTCTAAACATGTTATTCTAGGAATCACTACCTTGATATAGGTGTTATCTATATCAACTAGAAAATAGATTTCCTCATAGTGCTTCTCCACTAGTGACTTAGGAATCCTAGTCCTTAATCTCATTCTCTTCTTGAATTATACAAAATAGCTACCCATAATGCTGTTGAAATTGCTCCCTAATTTCTCTATACATTCACTAATCTGAACTGTAATGGGCCTATCCTTTTTCCAAAGAATATTTCCTAGTGTAGGACATGTGTCCTGAATGTAGAAGAATATACAAACTAGTAAAGAACCAAAATTACATGACAAGCTCTTAGCCTTTCTGATTGATGCAAGGTTCTCAGCTAACTATGTCTGTTGTAGCTCGGCAAGATCATATGTGTGATTCTTCTTCACAATTTTCCATGCCTGATCAACTATTGTACAAGGAACACTATCCAATCTGCTGGACTAATAGAACTTGTGTGCAATTACCCTTACTCCAAAGTCAAGTTCTAGGTTAGTAATTGTAGAGATAGTCATACCTCTATTATTCCATACTTCTCTAGTGTTCAATGTAATTTCCTCTTTGTTGTTATCCCTCATTGTCCACTTTCCATTTACTACAAGATATCCAGTCACCCGATGAATCATGCTTCTGGTGATCTTGACTGGTCCTTTGTCTAGCCACATGCTCATGTCATGAACTTGGCTAAGGATAACCTTTATCCATTCATCTTTAAAACCTTAGGGAAAATCTAGGGCATGAGTTAACCCTTTTTTGGCTAAGTGTTTGAATTCTGCCTTCAGAACTCCATTATCACACAGTTTGCTATAGGATTTCCTTAATTCATTATCACCTAGTTCTCCAATTTTAACTATATAACATGATTGAACATCATGAATCATAAGTACCTTGGGAGGAATGGATGAGAGGGCTCCCATTAAATCACTCGCTATCACACTTTCAGGGATGGATCAAAAGTTGAGAGGCTCACATTCATCACTCTGAATCAACTGAATTTGTTCTTGTTATGCTTCCATACTCTTGGCTGGTGCAGAAGAACTTGTAGCCATAATTCTAAAATTTAGGGTTTGAGAGATGGAAAATAGAATACCTCGGCAAGTGATGCTTTGCACTATTCTCTATTCACTGTTCACTTTAGGATTGCCGACGGCACATTGATGAAATCTCTGTTCCTAGCTCCATTAAGACCGATTCTGTAAATTGCTTCAATCACTCTGTAAATAGTAAAATCGCAAGGTAAAAATGAAATATCAACTATTCATCCTTTATATGTTTTGCAGGGTAAAAGTAGGTGAGCATTAAATGTTTTTCCCATTGAGTTAGTGCAAGCCAGCTATACTCGGCCTTAACACAACTTGCATCCCACTCGGCTCACTACTCTCGGCCTTCACAGATTTTTTTTTTACTCGGCCAACAAAACTCGGCACTTACTAAAGAACTCGGATTTAGTGTCCATGATAGATACTCGACACCTATAGTGCAATTTTCTCATCTCGGTATTTTGTACATTTCATGTTAGGAACTAATGTAAGATAAGAATTTTTAAATATAGTTCCTTACATACCTCTTCCTCTTAGTTGGAGATGATGTGATCACCTAATCCATTGGATTGGGTGACCTCGGCTTCATTAGCTTCACTGCTGCATGGTTCAGACTTCTTAACCCATGTCTTGTTCATCTGTGCTCTAATTTTCTCAACTCTAGGTACAGGTACTCTAGTTTTGCAATCTTTCCTTGTATGGCCAATTTTCAGACAAGTGTGACAAACTAAGCTTCCATTCATCCAAATTTTGGACTTTCCTCTGAAATGTGTCCTTATGCAATTTTCTAGAACATGTCCATACTCACCACAGTAATGACAACTATGCCATGTGTTGTAATCCCAATTGTAAGTATTGCCTTTTTTTGGTTATTTCTCTTGTACCTTTGATGTCCATTGCTGTTTACCTTTAGATCTGCATTCTTGTGCTCTATGACCATATTTGTGACAATTATAGCAATTACCATTGAATCTAGGTGTTTTGCTTGCCTTTGCCTTACATTCACATGCTTGATGTCCAAATTTATTACAATTAAAGAAGTAACCATTAAAGTTAGTTTTTGGATTGGACTTACCATTCTTGCTTCGGTATATGTTTGCTGTATGACCTGGTTTTCAACAGTGGTGGAAAATAGGTTTCTTGTTTCTCAGCTTTGCATTCTTTCTTTCATGTATCTTAGATGATTCTCCATCTTTAGTGGTTGTATGTTGTTCAGTGTGACCAAATCCAGAAGAATCTTTAGGTTTTCTTGATGCTTCCACTAGTTGTTCAAAGTAGCTCATAGCTGTACTCAGATCATTCACTCTATTATTGATTTCTTTCTCAGATCTCAATTCATCTTTCAATTGACTATTTTTAGATCTAAGATTAATAATCTGAAAGTCTTTCCTGCTGATCTCCTGATTCACAAGTAGTAGTTGATTAGCCATGTCCACTTGATTGACTGTCATGGTTTGCACATCATGTGTTCTTTCATCAAGTCTGGTAGTCAGCATTCTCTTGTCTTCTTCTACCATAGCCTTGTCATCTTTGACTTTCTTTTTCTATTCAATAACTTCACACATTCTTATTGATTGGGCTTCTTGTTCCTTTTTCAAATTTTTGACTTCTTCACATAGTGCACTGTTCTTTTCTAGTAGATCTGCTATTGCTGCATCGCTCTTAGTAGAATCTCCATTCTTAAATAGATTTGTGATGTCCTCTTCCTGATAATGAGTGTCATTCATTTGTTTGGCCAAATCTTTTCTTGCAGCCAAGGAATTCTTTAATTCTTGTCTTCCAGACTCGAGTTGTTGGAGTGCTAGCTGAACATCAATCTTTTGATTCTCAATGACTTTACCCATCTTGTAGATCTCCATCTCAAGATCTGTATTCTCAAGTTGTTTATAACCTTTTAGAGAACTCTGCTCTGATACCAATTGTTAGAAATACAATAATGGGAAAGCAAGATACTGAGAGGGGGGGGGTGAATCAGATCTTCAAATATAAACACTTAAAACAAAATGATAACACATTCATACATAAATGAATCTAATGTAATCTCAAATAACATCCACACCATGAAATAAGTAACACATAACACAATAACTTGGTAACCTAGAAACCCAAATAAGTAAAATTGGGGTGGGGATGACACCCACAAAAGTCTCCACTACTGTAGTAATAAAGTGTACTTGTTAAGGTTACAATGTTTGATTACAAAATGTAATCTATGCTGTTAGAGGTCTGCCTGGTTAAGAGCTTTAGATCATTACAATCTACCTTGTTAAAGGATTTAAACTTACAATGAAGTAAGCACTCTGTTAAGAGATAAATAAAGGCCTACTAAAACCACTATGTTAAGAGATTTTCACCTGATGCAATGATTAAAAAGTCTCAAGTATTTATCCTTCGATATGCACTCTGATGCTGATGATGGATCTCCTCTCTTCAGTATCTCTTCTGATCTTATAATCTGATATATCTTTACTCTGCTGTTCACTATGTTATGCTCTGCTTGATCTTTTCTTCTAAACAAAATAACCCTCTGTGCATTTCACTTCAAAATGCAGTCACTTCAACAATTTCTCTTCTGCCTCTTGCACATGCATAATAGGGTTTCAAAGCAATCTAATATATCTATACATATCTGACAATGATATCTAGATCAATGATCAAGATCTGATATCCATGCCTTGATGGTAAAACAATTAATTCTTACAATGAGTTATGCATAGGATAAAACAATTAAATGCATAACTAACTCCGTATAATAATATTAAATGCATACGTAAGTCAGCCCAAAAAGCTTATACAAGTTGGCCAGATCACTTATCCTTGAAGTTTGTATCATTCCTGACAAGTATACAAAAACTTTTTTTCTCGGCACTTTGACTGTCTTTCGCTCGGCACTTAATATCCTTGTATCCTTCTCAGCTTGGCAAGGTAACTTGGCTCGGCAATGTAACTAGGCAAACTGAAAAACTTCTCAGCAATGTTGCTTGGCCTTGCATAGTTTTAGCTTGGCCACAGTGATAGCCAACTAAAACTACCTAATGAAATGACTAAGTGTTGGGCACTAATTATCAACAGAACTTAGAGATTAATAGAATTCACCAAAGCTACTAGCAACCCCAACGCTTTACACAGACACCAAAGATGTTATGAATGCCTCTACCAAAAAACTCAGTCTTTGTATACCGATGAGCTGGTGAGCATTAATGACAACTTAGGGCACAAAAAGTTATAAAAGGCTGACAGGTGAACTCATTTTTGCACCCGTGATTTTTGAGCAGAGCAGAGCGATTTTAGAGAAGATTGAAGAGCGACCTCAGCAAAGACTCAACACTACTCAGAGGATTCACAAATAAGCACAGAGATTCAGTAAGTAACCACATTCACCGACTGCACTGTTTGATTTACAAAAAACCCTAAATTTCTACAAAGCGGTGGCATCAACTTCTAGAGTTGAAAAGATTAAGGAAGATAAGAAGAAAACATTCAAAATTGTTAGCAGAGGCTCTTGTGCTGAACCCAAATACAAGCTACACCTAGAAATAACATCACAACCTGACAATTCTAGAGCATTCTCTAGAATCCCACCTAGGGTTTTGCTGGTAGAGGATGTAAGGTCCTATATACACTAAAAGATCTCAGAGATAGGATATATAGACCTAGATAATGCCTTTGACGCACTATGTGATGAAGATGGAAAACTCAAAGATGAGCACAAGCATCTGGAAGTGAAAGGACTCACGAATGCACTACATTTTCCCAAAGTTTTCAAAATAGAATGGATACAGATTGTTCTCAGCAGAATGCACAACAAGACTCTATGGCTTAATAAGCCAAAACCAATAACAAAGGATATTATTCACATAGTTACTAGTTATCCTACGACCGATAAACCATAAGATCAAAAGCACCCATCCCTGGTGGAAGTGGAAAAAATGACTGGTGCTAAATTAGACAAAAGAGCACTCAAGGTCAACACCATTATCGACATAGAGATAAAGTTTGGAGCATGTGTTGTGGGATATAAAATATTCTAGGCAAGCATAATCAATAGCATATCAAGCACTGATATGAGCACAACATACAAAATCATCAAACAAGGAAAGAAGATGGATCTTGCAGAGATCCTATTACATCAACTGGAGGAGAACATGTGCATTATAAGATCTTCAAGAATAAACACTTGTAAGTTTGGTTCTCTCATAATGTGCATATTATTTTACTTTGAAGAATACTTTCCTTCAATAGGAAAAGTTGTATGGGACACAAGTAGACCTATAACCATTCAGATAGGTGAATTCATAGAATCACTAGGAAAAGATTTTGATAATGTAATGCATGAGTATTTCAAAACCATTAAGGAAATGTTGCAAACTAGAACAAGGATTCCTGAAAATATGATAGAGGAACATAGAGAAAATATATGTTTCATGGTAGATACTGATTTCATGTATATCCAAGCAGTAGTACCTAGGAAGTCATGGCTTTCATGGTTAGAATATGAAATCAAAATAGGACAAGCCAATGATTGCTTTGAGGCACTAGTGAATGAACTAGTGGACAAAAAGCAACAAAGATTTGGCACCTATGAAGAGGCAAAACAAAAGATTAAAACAAATCTTGTTATCAAGAAAGCTGTAAAATAGTCAAGCAGAATAGTGAAGAAACTGAAAAAGAAATTGAATGTATCTTCTGAAGGTGAAGAGGAACAAGAGAGTAAGGAGGAAATCACTGAGGACCAGCTACCCATCGGTGATATAGTAGAGGAAAATGAATCAAAGGAAGAAAATTATGATTCACCACCTCCTCCTCCACCTAAGAAGTCAAGAATGAGGAGTCAGACAACAAAGGATGCAACTCCTTCTCCCACGATAAAAGGAAAGGTGTATAAAAGGAAACCTGACACATAAAAGGGAAAATAACCAGTTGGGAAACCTACCAAAAGGAGGAAATTTGTTCAGACAAATGAGGATATAAAGGACTCAGCTATGGATGAGCCTAACACTGCAATTGAACAAGCAAAGGAAACAACAAAGGTAACATCAACTCTTGAAAACATTGATGAAATATGTAAGTACATTTCAGAAGCCTCATCTATTGCACATCCTAAGATTAAGAAATGGTTGAAATGGGATTCTATAGAATAGAATAAAATTGAAGATGAAATTATAGCTAAAATATGTAGACACTAGTATGTCCCCACTTCAATTCACTACATGTGATGTACCACAAGAACTGTTAATTAGATTATCTTCTAGGTACACATTTGCACTCTATGAGGAGAAACAGATAAGAGAAAGAGTAATTGTTACTCTTATGCCTCCTGAATCAAAAAGGGAAGAAATAAATGAAATCATGGAGAAATATGAGAAAAGTTTCTCACCCAAAATGAGAGCTTACAAGTTTCTTGAAGGGAATTTTATAGAGCTAGAACAAGAAGCTCATGATAAATGGAGCAAGATACTCAATACTGCTAAGGAGAGCAGTTATGAGAAGGAAATCATCACTCAGGGAGATAACTCAATAGTTGAGTTAGAAAGTGAAAAAGTTCAAACAACCAGCCAGAAATAGGTTGATATTGCAGATGAAACATGGCCTGACACAACCAAGGAAATCAAATACCAGCAAGTCCAATTCACATCAGTTTAGAGGATGAAGAAGTTACCAAAGAAGAGTTAACAATAATAGGTAATTTAGCTGATGATATAAATGATGAATCATGGTTAGAAAACATTGTCAATGACACTATAGGAAAATACCCTGTAGTAGAAGTACAAAAAGATGAAGACATAAATATTGGACAGGGCAATACCGACGGATAGGATTCAACTATTGACACTGCAATAGTCAATACACCGACAAACATGAATATATTAATCAATGCTATTGATATTCAATCAAGTCAGGACAAATTGTCTAAGAAAGTTGATGATATACCCAAGGACATGGGTAATGATGAAAAAAAAGATGCATCCAACACTCAAAAGGATACAGATACAGAAATGAAAGATGCAACCAACACTCAGCAAGAAGTGTCTAATGAACAAAACAAAGAAGCAGATAACAAAACTGAGGATACATTGAGAAAGGATGAAGAAAAAGATAAGAGTGAAGAAGTCAAGAAAGATGAAAGCTCAAAATAAAAATAAAAAAATCTGTTGATACACCTAAGGCCAATGAGGAGACGTCTTCACAAAACCATCCAGTGGACTCAGAACAGAAACAAAAGGATGCTTCATCTTCTCGACCCTCATCCACCAAGTCAACCCAATCTAAATGTTTACAAATGGTAGTACATCAATCTTCCACCTAGCCAAAGAAGAAGAAGAGGAAAGCATTGAATAAAGATATTTTGGCTATCACAATGGATGAAGTAACTGAAGTCCCAAACTGGGATATTACTACTTTGGATACAGATAAAATTCAAGAATTTGGAGTGCTATGCCAAAGGAAAGCCATTGAGAAGAAAATGATACAGGAACACAAGGCAACAATGGCACTTGACAAGGAAAGAGACATTCTTCAACAACTTGTTCCTGAGGTGAAACTTGAACAAAATGCTATAGTTAAGGAGAAAATAGTTGTTCTTACCGATGCCATCATAGACCATAATGTAGATGCAAAACAAGAAATGGAAGAATAAGTAGAGAAAAAGTATCAATACAAGTTAATTGATAAGATCACCCAAGAAGTGGCAGTGAACAAGGTAAAGCTCTCTGAACTAACTGATCAATTAGAGCCAATGATTACTGAGGCAATTACCTTAGTTCAAAAGATGTACACACTTGAAAAGTTTACAAGAGAAAATAGTGACAAGTTAGCAGAAATAGATTCTAATGTCACAATGAGTGCACAAAGCCTAACCTCACATGTAGACAGTATCAAGGTGCATCATGACAAGGTCATTGAGGCTAACAGGCTAAGGTAAGAAATATGGGATGCTGAAACACAATTAAGAGGTGAGATTACCAAACTATAGGCACACATCTTGCCTAATCTTACTATTCTACAACAGCATATTTCTATAGCTAAAAACTTAATTGCAACCCTAGAGATGTCTGTAGTAGACAACATCTATGATATACATGTAAGGATATCACTTGAGCACATGGTTCTAGAAATGTTGAAGGATAAATGGGAAAATATGATGGAGGAGATCAAATCCTCACATTCCCACCTTTTTGACAAGATGTAAGTACCTTTGCATTTATTATCAAAAAAGGAGAAATAGAAATGTATGCATATTGTATGTACAAAAGGAACAGATATGTAAAGATAGTTATGTACAATATATCAAAAAAAAGGTAGAAAAGTACATAAGGAAATGTATATATTACTTACAATTACTGACATATACATAGGGGGAGTCATTCAAATGACTAAGGAAGAAGTATACACAAGTGTACATACTAATACATTCAGTATCTTGCACATATCATGTTTTTGATACTAGTGTCAAAGGGGGAGATTGATGACATTAATTTTTTCCATTAGTACACTTAGTGAAAAACATTGATAGAGACCATTGGTACAAGCATAACCGGTGGAAAAAAAGCATAACCGATAGATAGCGAGCATACCCGACAGAACAAAAAGTCACGAGAAAATCTAAGTATGGAATTGACCGATGAACACTGATGAAGTAAACAGGACATCACCGACACTTCAATAACATAAAATAAAGATCATCACCAATGATACAGTTTTGAGAACAAAACTGACGGAGCAGAAAAGGCATACCTGACAAATAGTTCAAGAAAGGAACACTGACAAAAAATAAAACTGACAGACTGACAGAGAAGCCCGACCATCAGAACTGACAGTCAGTTAGAGAACCCACAAATAGTGGATCTGAGTTTTACATGTCAAATAAAGCATTGTAATTCTATTTTTAGAGTTTTAATTTGTTTTAAATAATTACTTGAGGGTCAAGAAAGCATAATGTAAATGTTTTAAAGCATCCTAATGGATCTAAAACATATATAACTAAAGATCAAGGCCAAGTTGTAAACCTTGGATCTAGAGTTAACTTGCGAAGCATGAATCAAGAATAGAGCTAAAATCTAGTATAAATAAATGTTCAATCAATTGTGAATTATGAATTCCTTATTGTTGATAGCCATGAAGAGCATCTAAGGAGAAGAAGGAAAAATTCATGCAAATTTTAGAAACAAATCACACCAGTTATCAAGAACACATAGAGGCTACCGACATGCAGACAAAGGTATTATTCAATCATGAAAACATGATTACTCATACATAGGAATCTTTATTGGATTTGTTATCAAAAATTAGAGATTGCATACATTATCAGATCAAAGACTTATGTAGATGCATTCTACAAGCACATCACATCTAAAATCCTTTTGTAGAAGGTGGACTTAACAGTTCTTTATAAATCTCTTAACAAAGTGCACACTTAATAGTGTTGCTAAAGCTTCAAAAAAAGTAGATCTTAACAGGTCTCCACTGTAATACTCCTAACAGGGTAGGTCATCAGAAGTGACCAATTATAAGCCTTAACCGGCGCCTTCTTATTTGCAGATAGTGAAGTCTTGTGGGTAACAATCCCCACCGTAGTTTTTACTTCCTAACAAGAGTTTTTTGCGTTACCATATCTTGTGTCATGTGTTATCTATTTTCATGGATGTTTCTTGTATGGTTACATATTAAAGAACTTCTATTATGATTGCATATGCATAAAGAAAGATGAAAAGTTAGATAAGACAATTTACAAACTAATGACAAAGGGTTAGTGGGATAACACTAAAAAGTTTTAGAGGTACTGATTCACCCCTCCCCTCTCAGTACATCATTCACAATATAATTCCAACATGATGGTCCTCTTCCAAGTCAAGATCAAAGTATACCTTCACCTTCATCTCCACCACAAGATCCCATTAGCCCTCCAAATCCTCCTCATGATCCTATGATTCCTTCATCTCCATGTCCTTATCCTCCATCTTCTCCACAAGATCATATCCTACAAAATGATCTTGTCACCGATCCTATTCCATCACAAGATCCTATCATTCCTCCCGATCCCTCTCGTGATCCCAACACATTTATGCAAGTTGTTCATGAACCCCATTTCAAATGGATTCCTCTACTTCCATTTGGTCTAGTCCTCTTCATGATCCTATTGTTTCTTCCATATCATATCCACCTCAAAATGGACTCACATCTTTTTGAAAGTATCCTACTGGTCAAAGAAAGCATTATCAAGTCAAAGGGTTAAACCTCCATGAACAAAGTACATTAAAACCCTTTTATATCAAAGAAAATTATGATGGTCATGGCCTCCATAAAAAAACACATTATCAAGATGTTGGTACCCCTTCCAAATCCAAATCCAAACATATACCATCCCCTTCATCCCTTCCATCTATCTTAGGTCCATATATTCCTCCATCCACTAGTTCACAATCCACTTCTCCTTTCCTAAATCAAGGTCAACAAAGGCACACATCTTGGAAAAAATTCTACCCATCCAAAAAGTCTCCATACCATTATTATTCATCCATGAATCACATTCCCCTTTCGAGCAATTTGGATGCCAAACATATGTTCCATAAGTTAAGAAATCCACATGCAGTCAAGGATCAAGATGTCCAGTCTAATCAACATTTAAAAACATAGAAAAATATGATCCAAAAGGGAAAAGAAATTTCCAAAAGGCCACAAAGGCCCCTTGAGAAAAAAAATAATTCAAAATCAATATGGGTTCCTAAATATCTTAAAGAAACAATGCGTTCTAAGGGCCCACAAAAGAATAAAAAATCAAAATCCATGTGGATTCCTAAGAAGATTCTTGAAGCACAGTATCCCAAAGAAAAATCCAAGTTGGCATTCAAAATTTCTATGTATCCATTTAAACACCTCCAACCTTCCAAATCTATTTTGGGTCCTTATGTACCAAAATTCATAAACATTCCTCGATCAAGTCCAAAATCTCCTTTTCTTCCATCAAATCCAAAATATATTTTTCCTCCATCACTCCATCACCCCTCAAGGTGTGTGCCAATGTTGTTCATTCCCACATATCCATCCACTCAAAATTAATTATTCTCATAATCCCTACATTATCCAACACATATATTCTAGTCTTCCATCTATCGTCTTGTCCAATCCCACGCATTAAGCATTACCCTATCCCACTTCATCCATTTTATCCCCCTTTTCCATCACCCTATCAACATCTTTGAGAATACCTTCAATAGCCATGATCTATTATAACACATATTATAGGGTTACTATTTGAAGAGAAAGATGCTTAAGCCCTTCCTCTATTTCCTATCATGAGTATATTATCTTCCAAAAAAGTTTACAAAAAAAAAGAAAAAAAGAAAAAAAAAGAGAAAAATATTCGTCCACTAGTGAAAACCTGGCAAACAGGCACATTGGGCAAGTACCATGATGAAAATGAGGCAAACATGCATCATGTGTAATATACAAACCTCTTTCATTCCATACATGGGGGCATGTTCCATCCATATTTTCCTATCATATCATATCCCTTTCATTTCCTCCATTAACCTATATCCCTCATATCCTTTACCTTATCAACATCCATATTTTTCAAACTTTGCTCTTGACAAGGATAGGGATATCCCTAGAATCATCACATGTCCTATATGTTTCATGGTGTCCAAATCCCTATGATTGATATTCCCTATCTTTTCACTGTCTTGAATCCATATCCCTTCCCCTTGTCCATTCTTGATCTTGCTTTCCCTATCCATGTCCTATAATTATTGTATCAAGCCCTCTCTTGGTCTTGCTAGAAAATACATATAAAAAAATGCAAAACCTATTTTCAACATCCTCTTGACATGTCCACTCTTGTCAATCAAATTTCAATCAATGCACCATGTATTTATCTTATCTTGTCATGTCCAGTCCCTTATATTTCAAATAAACATGTTATCTCATCTCGTGGATAGCCCTTGGCATCCAAAAAACTTCAAGACATACTAAGAGACCTTTGACCTTTATCCATCAATCCATAATTTCTTCGCCTTGCTAGACTGGGGGCAATCTGAAAAAATTCTATGTGGGGATTTGACCTAGTGGGTAAGATTACACCAACCTTGCCTAATGGATATAAGTACATCATTGCAAAAAAAAAGTACCTTATTAAAAGGGTGGAAGCAATTACCCTCACCTACATAACTAGAAAGAGGATCTCAATGTTCATACTCAACCATATCATATGTTGGTATGGAATTCCTCAAACCATCCTAACAGATCAGGATACACCTTTTGAAAACAAAGATGTTTAAGATCTCTGTGAACACTTCCAAATCAAACAAGATTTCTCTTCATTATATTATCCTCAAGGGAATGCTTAGGCTGAAGCAACAAACAAGACCATTTTGAAAATATTGAAGAAAATAGTTACCGAATCAGGGCGAGACTTGCATTTACAGCTTAGTCCCGCATTATGGGCATACAGAACTAGTGTGAGAATACCTAAAGGAGCCACTCCTTTCTCCCTAGTATATATATAAGAGGTGGTCCTACCCCTCGAGGTGAAAATCCCGTCCCTGAGAATATCATTAAAGAACCTGATTTCAGATGAAGACTATAGAGTAGCAAGGCTCAGTGAACTGGAACTATTAGATGAAAGGATACAAAATGCATTCAAACACTTACAAGGATATCAAAATCACCTTAGAAGAAATTATCACAAGAAGGTGAGGCCATGAACCTTTGGGGTAGGAGACCTCATCCTCATGGAAAATCAAAAGAACCAAGCAAGGTGAGTGAAACCGGGAAAGTTTGAGCCTAACAGGCTAGGACCATATGTCATTGTCAACTCTACCCAGAGTGGGGCATACCAACTGGCAACACCAGATGGAGATTTGATCCCCAAATACATAAAAAACATACACCTCAAGAGGTTCTATGCTTGAGGTCTCAATGGTTAAGGAAACTATCTACACATCTAGAAAATACCAAAAAAATCAAACAATACAAAAGGTTACCTTGGTGAAAACCTAGCAAACAGGCACCTTAGCGAACAAAAAAAAAATCAAACAAGAAAAAAAGTAAAGAGAAACAAAATTTCTCTCTCAATGAAAACATGGAAAATAGGCACTATTGAGTAGGTACCTTGGTGAAAACCTGGCAAATAGGCACCAAGTGTTCAAATCCAGCTTCACCATCAATGAACTCCAAGATCAAAAGCCTGAGCAAACTTTGCATGCAAGGATGACTACCCAAGATATATCTAGAAGTACAATCTCCTTTGAGCACCAACAATTATCCATGGTTAGTACTGGTCTGCCAGACTAGGGGGCGATTCTAAATGTCCTAAAAAAATCCCTAAAACTGAAAAAACTCATCAAAAAATCCCTAAAAAATAAAAAAAATTCAATAAAAATCCTAAAAAGATCAAAAAATCCTAAAAAAATCAATCTTCATAAACAAAAATGAAAGAATTGGAAAATCCAAAGCAATAAAACCAACTTGGTTATCAAAAAAGCAAAGGGCGATCATGCCAAGTCAATGAATGTCAAAAACATGAGCTTTGCAAATCAGTGTTGGGCCCATATGAAACAACTTTATCAATCTATCAAATCTATCAAAAAGAAACTGGCGACCAAGCCAATCTATCAAATGTCAAAACCATGAGCTTTTCAAATCAACATTGGGCCCATCTAACACAGCTTGATCAACCACCAAAAATGATCAAAATCCAATCAATCATCTTACATAGTGATGGATACACTCAAAACCAGACAGGTCAGTCTTATATGAGTCATCTATTACTGAAACCAGATACAATCAAGACAACCAAGCATATCAAGCCGATCAAGAGAGTCAATCCAATCAAGAGAATCAAATTGAATCAAGGAAGAATCAAAATGTTGACTAGGTCAATCGTCAGTCAGATGTCAGTCTATATTTCACAATTATATTCTTACGCTACTCCAGGATCCACCAAGTGAGGAGAGTAGCTATGATAGATAATGAATTATTTTCTTTGATTTATATTTGTGGAATATTCACTTCAATTCTAGGACCATGATGATTTAGGTTAAATGCGATAGGCACTGTCACTTATTTGGCAGCCATGCAGTTCCACAATCTGAGCTTAACCCTGGAAAAGAATTGGAAATTCCTTCTCTGTTAACAACTTGTTTATTACCAAGGGTTCATAGCGGTATCTAGATGGTCTGAGATCTGGGTGTATTGGAATTCTATCTTGGTTTTCTGTCTTTCTTTTCAAAATCAAGAGTTCATAGTGGTATCCAGATGGTCTGAGATCTGGGTGCATGAAATTTTTTTTTTTTTTTTTTCAAATGGTCAGCGAGAAAAGTGATATTTAGATGGTCAATATCTAGGTACTTTTGGCTCTCTTTCTTTTCAAATTAGAGATGATAGCGGTAGCCAGATGGTCAATATCTGGGTGTAGTTGGATCTCTTTCTTTTCAAAATAGAGAACATAGCTGAACCTAGATGGTCAATATCTAGGTGCACTAATTTCTCTTTATTCAATCTCTCTACTCCTTCCGGTTATCAAGAGGTCATATTGGTATCTAGATGGTCTGAGATTTGGATGCATTGGACACTCTTTGAAATTTCATAAAAAGATGCAATGATGAAAAAAATTGGAAACGCGGTAGCGACTTGGGTCACTCATCCATTCTATAAATTCATATATATCAATCATAAACCATCCTTTCTATTAATTCATATCTATCAATTGATCCCAGAGAACATTACAAACTAACTTCCTTCTATCTAACACATGCATTACTCAAATATTTTGTGCATAGTAGATTGCATTCATTTATTGCATAAGGAAAATCCAAAACATGAGCATAGTAGATCATATAATCAATGCATCCATCATAAATAACATCATAACTAACATATAAATGCATTCATCATCATCATATAGTGATTCACATTTTCAACAAATTAATGCTCATCTGATGCATTTTCTATGCTTAATTTGTTGAGGGGGCATATAGTCCACTTGCTATCACTGGGGCAAGCTGGGGTAGGATCAAATCTGAAAATTCTTTGACACAACGTAATGAATCACATTGTATCAAAGAGGAGCAAATGTAGACACCCTAAAATGGACAGATTTGCGACTTGACATTAAAAACACTAATTTTCATCTATTAATTAATGATTTTTTAATCATTAATTATTCATCTATTTTCTTTTAAATTCATTTCATCTATTAATTAATGGTTTTTTAATCATTAATTAATCATCTATTTTCTTCTAAATATATTCCCCAAATCATCTAATCAAATTTCCAAAATTAATTAAATAATTAATTAACCTTAATTGATTAATTACCATTAATTAATTAATTAAATTCAATTTCCTATAGTTTAAATTGAAAGATTTAAACTTACTAATTAAATTCTTCCAAATAAATTAATTTCAATTAAATTAATTTAATTTAATTCAATAAAGCAATTCTAAATAAAAAATAATTTGATTATCTCACATGTTAAAAACTTTAATTACATAAATGAATTAAATAATCAATTATGTTCAAAGAGATAATCCTTAAACAGATCACATGGGTAACTCCACCCATCTCTCCAGTTCACATGGGTAACTCCACCCACCTCTTCAGTTCTAAAAGGTAACTCAAAATTAGCTCTTCAGTTAACCAAACTCTATCTCCTCTCTCCCAATTGAAGAGGTGGAGTT
>MU223584.1:5859402-5870998 GCA_018584345.1 Thuja plicata | reverse complement strand
TCACGAGACTTCACGACTGAGGGTATAATGACTTAAGTCTCCTTATCGCTTGATCCTCTTTCTTCATCAAGCGATCACACGACAACCAATAGCAATCTGACAGATGTCATCTATTACTTCGTCCACTCTATGCATTCTGGAAGTCTGACTCATCTTTCTGTTCCAGCGACATCCCGACTGAGGGAAATCACATAACATATAACTGTTAGTCGCATGGTCATGACTGTTATCTCTTAACCGTCTTTTAATCACCAGACCACGCGACTGAAGGTTAACCTTAACTGTTTGACTATTCTGATCCAGCGATCATGCGACATGAAGAAAGGCGCAAGGTCGGAAGACATTTCATTGACTTGCCTTTTCTTCATGCGATCACCCAACTGAGGTGGGTCCCATTCATTCTTAAAGCTTCATAACACAATATCAAGTGATAACCCGACCAAAGGAAGATCGCTAAGTCTCGTTACGCTTAGAGAATATTCTGTTTTTTCACGAGACTAAGCGACACAAGGCAAAAGCGAAGTCGGGAGATCATTTGGCATATTCGTTTTGATTCACGCGATCAAGCGACCTGACTTAACCTATTAAAAAGCACATGCCTTAAGTGACTTGAAAAAGGTAACGAAGGAAAAGAAGACATGGCTAAGGGTTTTAAAATGCATCGTTTAACATTAGGTCTTAGGGTTTTTGCAGGGTTTTAACAAGATTTTGACATGGAATAGGCATGAAAACCTACAAACTTTCAGAGAACAAGGCAAGGAACAGGGCAAAACAGCAAAAACACGAAATACAACCAACAAAAGTTATATACAACATAATGGAAGACTCCTAAGTCTACAAAGAATATATAATTTTAACTCATATTATATCAATTGAAAAATATGGTGGTTTGTAAACTATTATGGGTTCCAACTCATACTAACCTTTTGCCTCTTTACTTTCAAACAATGCGAATTCTAATCAATGAACACCTTGGTTACCAATGAAGGTTTCCATTCTATTTTTCTAACTATAACAATGCATTTCCTCAATTTAATTGATCTTGGCCTTTTTCTTTAGCGCTACTTCTAAGATTTCTTTTAGTTTCCAATTCAAACAATTACATTTGTATATTACATAGATAGCTATTGTAAACAAAATTCTATCTCCATCTCTCTATGCCATGCCTTATAAGTTGATGTCATAACTTCATGTAAGGATTTCCATACTATGTTATTATTTGTTTTCTCAGCTAGGTACTTCAAACCCCCTAAGATAGTTTCCTTTCTTGTTTTTTTAGATGTAATCAATTCTTCCTTGGCCTAGATTACCTTTGGACATGCCATCAAAATTCAAATTCATTGCATTTTTTGGTTCTTACCACCATAACTTTGTCCTACTACTTACCTCTACCATTAACCTTGAAAGAGGATATTTAGGTGACTTTTTAGTTAGTGTATTATTTATCATTATTTTTTTAATTGATAAGACTATAAATTTTAAAGATTATATTTATTGTAAAGTATTTTTGTGTGTATATTATGTTTACTCCCATTGACACAATTACACTAGATAAAAAGGAAACAAAGATGATCATTCTTCAAGAAAATATGTCAACAATGAGAAGAAATTTAGAGAGTTGGAGGATTCTATCTGCAATATAATCAGTACGAGTAAAGAACGCCTAAAATGAATTTGTACGAGTTTGAAGATTTTGCAAAAAGATAAAAATAGAGCCAACTCCAAAAAAGGGAAATTTTTTTTAGAAAACTATAGTGGGGAAACTAATTCTTAGAATGAAAAGCTACATGATCTTTAAATAGGTATGTCTTCTCATGTCTTCATTGATTGACACCCTCTCTCATTTGGTTTCCATTCTTTTGTTGTTGGTTTACTACTTTGGTTCTTAATGTTGTCATTTTGTTGTCATTAGTCTAGTTTTTTTATAGGGATTTGTGAGTTGATTCCTTGTCTAGAATGAGTCACCTCTACCTTTAGGCTCTTGTAAGGGAAGGGATCATTGTTTTCCTTTTTAAAGAATAATTACATTAATATAGAGTGTATTGCATTTTTTTGAATTTTTTTTTGACATATTTTACTATTTCCTCCAATATCTTGAAAAAAATGTCATTAGTTTTTGCATTGACATTAATTATTTTTAAAAACATAATATTTATAATTTTTGGATAACTAATGTCAACGACTATGTATTTGTAAAATTATATATAGATAATTTCATTTGACCCTAAAAAAAGCAACTTGAATTTGCATTTCTTGTTAGCATGTGGAACAAGAAACATATATTGTCTATGCATTTTTCAATCCTTGCATGTTTTTAGGGTTGACCTACTAACAAGAAACATTATTTTTCTACTATGTCATTCTTATGGTAAAATTGTGATAGGCCTAACATGACAAATTGCACATAGAGCGTCTTAGGGTCAACAAGTTTGTATTATAATGAAAACTAAGCATTTCATCTCTTAAATGATTCAATGATGTCAAAGATAAATAAAATATGTCATATATTTAAAAAAAAAACCAATACAATTAGTAAAAAATACACCAAACTCAATAAATAAAGAGCCTTCAGCACTTTAGTTTCCCGATTAATGATTTCCTAATCAATATTGGCAAGATGTATTTGATGTGCTCAATCAACATGTTTTTCCCCTAAACTTTTTCCTATAAATTGAGTAAACTTAGATTAATCTCTGAAATTATATATAAGGGAAATTGATGATATTAAACTTTATTGGCTGGTCAAAGATGACGTGTTTGATAGAAAAATGATAATATGTTTCATTATTTGCACACTTTTTTATTAAGAGAAAACCTATACACATGTTGAAATACAATGTATGACTAGTCTTTTTATACAAGCATGCATGATGATACATGTTGAATCAAGAAACATAAGTGATAGTTAGATCTTATCTTGAAACTCTTTTTTTTAATCCTAACCTATGCTTTTAAATAGAAATGGAAATTTCATCATATTTATTAGTGAGTTTAATTTGACTTATGTCAACTGAAATTCCATTAAACAAGTCACTTTTGATTGATTGGTGGAGGATCCCACTCTTAACATTGAGCTTGTGAATGATGATTTTCAATATATCTTTCCCAATGATACATTTCCTATTTCTCAAATTTCCATGATATTTTTCAATATTGTGAAGTTCTTGGTTGATTGATCCTATCACGTAGGCGCCGCATCTCATAGATGATCTATCGTTTACTGCTTGGAAGCCAAGTGTGTTATACTTGACAAGGTATTATATCAAAGGGGATTATTTCAAGGTCCTCTTGTCTTGGTGTGTTGATCAAATAATACAAAGGGTCTTAAAGGAATTCCATACTTTTATTTTTGGAGTTCATTTTGGTGGTCAAGGTTCTACAAGGAATATGCTCCACTTAGAATTGTTTTAATTGTCTCTTTAGATTGAGGTGAGACTTTATGATAAAATGTTTCAAATGTCATGTTTACAAATCATCCATTCACACACTTATGTCCTATAGCCTATTATTACCCCTTGGGCATTCTCTAATTGAGGTCTTGATCTTACTCACAAGCTCCCAACCTGGTCTTTTGATGGACATAATCATATCATCGGTATCACTAAATACTAAAGTGAACATAAGCAATTACTTTGAGTTTCTTTACGTGGTCAACAATAATCATGTTTATTTTAAATCAAATTATTTTTAGACTTGACATGCCACAAGTCACTTTAAGCAATTGCTTTTATTTTAAATTTTTTGAAATGCTAGAGTTGTGTAAAATGTTACTTGTCATTGATAGCTTCATTTTTTTATTTTACCTATTAACATATTAAAAATTAGAGACAATAAGTATACTACTTAGGTCCATTTTGGTTTAAATAGTTCTAGAATCAAAGAGCGACTATAACTTATAAATATATCTAGATTTATGAGTTAATAGGACCACTACGTGTCCTCCACATGGAAGTAGTGTATTATTTGGTATTTGGGTATGAATTTTTCTTTCACTTGGAGGTGTAAATTCTTAAGCTCTCTACCTCTTTTCAAGGTCTTTTAGACTAGAGAGAATAAAGGGTAGTTCATTTTGCAGAGTTCAAAAGTTTTGGATGAAAAGTGGCTCAAAAAAAATTAAGGTCATAAAGCTTATCTTGTGAGCATCAATATCTAGTAAAGGAAGGAATCATCTTAGCCCATCTAGGAGGCTGAATTAATACCTAGATCAAAAAATATTACTAAGAAAAGAAATAAAGGAAGCCAAGTCTAGGCTAAGACTTCTAAAGTTTAAGATGTATTATTAGTCCTTTTAAAAGAAATCAATGTGGAGAATGGTTAATGTGGTGCATGTTTATAATAGTTAGAAGTTGTTGTCCTCCATTTTCATCATTTCATTGCAAAAAGATACAATCCCAACACTTTAAAAAAAAAAAAAAAAACCTGATCAATGTTTACAAGAGAAGATTTCAAATGAGCACAAGAAAATCATTGCATTTTATTGTTTCTCATATTGGAAATACAAAATGTTTACAAATAAATATACACATGAAATAAAACAAACTCATAGGCATTCAAGTAGATAATAGAACTTAAACATTGCATAGAACACATTATACACATCTAGAAAATGCTTTAGTATACTCCCAAATAATCCAAAATATGGGAGTAGGGAACTTGATATTGATATTTGGGAATCCTATGTTCTCAATTGGAAAATACTCCAAATTCTCTCCCGCTATTTTCTATGTTTGTCTTGAGGATTAATATATAATTGCGTGTTGTTGGTGGTCCCTCCATGAATAGATTTAGTCCCATAGCTATGTATAATTATTCTTATCCAAGCATGACTCCCAAACTAATATTCTCTACATAAAGTTTGTATGTCCCTACAACTCTACCATGTTGGGGAAAAGCTCTATTTCATGTTTCCATGCATGGGAAAACAATTATGATTCTTCAAAGTGTTCATCTCTAGAACTCTATTTCAATAAAAGACTAATGATTATAACCAATAGAAAAAAATTGGTGTGCTAACCATAGACAACCACCTAGAACAACACTAGGAGGCACACCATCACTAGAACTAATAGAAAAAGAGGAGGCACAAATGCCAATATTTTAGAAAAATATAGAGCACATAGACCTGAAAACACAACACCATAAAAAAATAGACTATCAAGAAACATAAAATAAGACTGTAGACACCTAAATCTGATTACAGAGATTCATAATCTAATTTAGTTCCCTCCTCTAATGCATTATTGATAAATATTTAATATTTAATTAATTTATGTCATCCCACCAGTTAATTAATTATCTAATGGCAACCCATAGCCAGATAATTAATTAAATCTCCCCTTTTTTCTTCTATTAATTTAAATGAATATAATTTTTGCATTTAAATTAATTCCCAATTTTTCCTTCTGACTAAACAAAACCCATTTAATCAATTTGAGCACATGGTTCCTAACTTTAACCCCTAACTTAACCTATCTCAACCATCTAACTCATAGTTCTAACTCAATCCAACCCCTTCATACATACTAACCTCTCTTAATTAAGTAAATACCATTACTTAATTAATTTATCCCTCCACTCGTTCTCTCTCCTTCCATCACATCCTCCTGATTCTCCCACTTGCCCTCTAATCCAAGTTAAATTAACCCTTAAGAATTTTCACAATCATAATCCATAGATTAAGAATCCTAGGCAAATCCTCAAGTCAAACTCATGTCACTTCCTCTTAACTCCCAACTCCCTCTCCACTTTTCAGGGTTAAATGTCCTTAACCCCCAACCACAGTCTTACACCTTTTTCCCTCACTTGCAAATCTTGAGCCTCCCAAATCATTTAATGCTAAAGTTGACCTCTTTTCCAAACCCATGTGTCCCTTATGTGGCTCCTATGTGGATTCCACATAGGTTCCACCTCATCCAAGCCCTTCTCTTACCTCCAAAAAACTATAAATAGAGGCTTTCTCCTTTTGCATTTCATCTCTCATTTTTGCATTGTTATCATGTTATTTTAGTTTTAGAAGTTCTTTTCTAGTTTCATGATTTTTATGCTTAAATCACTTAGAAATCATATGATAGGATAAGTGGTGAATGAATCATAGTCTCAATATTTCGTTTGCATATCATTCTCTTAGCTTAAATCATCTTTGAGGAGTACTTGAGACTAGTTCTTCATACTAGTTCTTGAATCCCTTCTCCTTTTCCAATCTTGCATTCACATTTGCATTGTATTGGGGATCCATCCTTCATTTGTGTTTGAGAGAGCACATCCAAATCCAATTCCAATCTAAATGAGCAAATCAAACAATTAAAATAGGGTGCACAACTTGTTTTTAGCTTAATTTTGATGTTATTTGGAGTTCTTTTTTGTTTGCTTTCTCTTTACATGATTTGAATTGATTCTATGTGCTAACCCACTAATATTGCATGTTTGAGCTTGCTACCAATAGGTTTTAGGCATTGATAATTCCTCATACACATTATGGCACACCTAGTGGGACCTACGTCCCTCAAACTTATAAAAAAATTCTCCATTCTTCTCAAAAACATGTTAAGTTCACGGACAAGCATCTCCACTTCTACAAAGGCGGCTCCAAAATATTGGCGACTCTTCTTGTACACGAATGACTCTGTCTGCAAATAGAGACACTATCATGAAAACATCTATAAATTTCACATACGAGATCTGATTTTGACGATTCGAAAGCGTTGGAAAGCTGACTGAAAGCCCTTTTCATATTTTAAGCTATTAATTCAAAGTCCACTTCAAAAATTTGGTGCACATGCTCAAAGTTACTCTTTCATTTTTAATTTCAAAATCTCATATCTTATGCTAATGAAATCATTTTTTTAGTGAATTCTTTGTGCAGATCACCTTTTATCACTTGTCAATGATTTGGAAAAGCTCAAACTACTAATAGTTAGACTTGTAGGACGTTTCTTGAAGACTTTGAAAAATAGTAGACTACTCACTTTGTGTCTTGTAGGTTGCCTAGGGGATACGAACAAACATTATGTTTTCCTTAAATTTTTCTTAGGCATCTTAAGAAGGGTTCACTTGTAGTATTTTATTAAGTGATAGGGGAGTATGTTCTTATCTTTTATGAGACAATAAAAAACCTAGACTCATTTTATATTTCACTTAGAAAGTAACCTTAGGAACAAACAAATATGCTAGATCCATTTAGGAGAAAACAAGATTGGATAGGAGAGTATACTCTTTTCTCCTTGTGAGAAAATCAGAAATCCAGACTCCTTTCATTGCCAATCCATGTTTTTCAAATTAATCCTTTAGTTGGGCCTTCTGGTTGAGGAAAAAATCTCTTGGGAATGACCCATGTGAGAACGAGGTGTAAGCCACACCACTCCAACTCACGTTAAAAAAATTTACTGTTTGGGGCCAAATCCTCGGGTGTCAGATATCGTTTGAGCTTATACTCGGCTCACACCTTACACAAAGTAGGATCGTGAGGTCTCAATCATGTTCACGTGGCTGCTTGTGCCAAGGTGCTATGTGGGGCTATATGCCTCAATCATTCTTGCGTAGGCACAAAGGACAAAACCGAACATAGATCTATACTAAAAATTGTTAAAGTAGAAGCCTACCCGATTCACCCCCGAAAGTATGATAATGTTTTGCAAGGAGGATAGTAATCTCCCTGAGATCGCTTGCACATTCGTGCCACCTTGAACGTTTGGAGTCGGATAATATGACATCATGACTGGAGCCATTGCGTGCTTGGTGATGGCCTTATTTTGATAAGCTCATGTGTGTGTGCCTACGTTTGAGGGAAAGCATTTTTAAGCTAAGCCAAATTCAGTAGGTAGGCATGTGCTTGGTTGTTTTCAAAACATTGGTGACTTGAAACATACACAAATTTCATATTCATCAGACTTGTCACACTTTATTGTATCCCTCAAGGTTCATTTGTCCCTTGTTGGATTTTTTTTAGACACATGAATTTTCATGTTTGAATCGAGGTATACTTAGCGTAGTCAATGCCTTTGATGTCCGATTGAATCTTGTTCTTACCATTGAACACATACAACCACATCCTCATCAAAAAATAAACATTTCTCAAGAACTTGTTCAAAGATTCCCGATTGCATAACTTCAAATCCATACAGGCAACCATACAAACATTCATTCTTGGGACATGTGAGATTCTGGAAAGCACAAGAAATTAAAGACTCAATTAACTCCAGTATACAGGGAACAAAAGACCCCCTCTCATGAAACCAATAAGTAGCAACACAGTTGATTTCATCAAGCAAGAGATCCACACACGTGAAGAATACAACAAAGCAATCTACAATAACAAGCTTGTAAGTTTCATGACCAAGTACCATTTGAACCATGCCTTTGTCAACTTTGAGAAATACAACTAGGTAGAACATCAAAACATCCTCATTTAATCTTCTACTTATTTCATTTAGCTTGCATCTTAGGACCATCATTTTAGTCTCTATCCTTAGGAATGCATCACCAAATCAATCTAGCAAAATCTAATTAATCCAAGCATCACCCTAGCACTAATCCAAATCTTGTCATAGCATCATCCAAAAAGAAATCAAAATCCAAAACACATCCCTCACTTGGTGTTATATCTTTTTGAGTTTCATAGTACCCATATCTTATCAAAACAGCTATCATTAGGATCCCTTGACTAAGCATTGTTTAGGGTATCCCATCTTGTCTTTGTGGCCTCATCACCTTGATTAAAAGGTTGGTTTACATTGACAAAGAATCATGTCCTCTGAAGTCCATAACTTTGTCTTAGGTTGACACAATCGCATCCATTTAGGATTGCATCAGGGAAAGAAAATCATAATCCTTTTGTTACACCAAGTCATCCTTAGGTCCTTAGGGAACCCCCCATCATGCTAGCATCATCATCCAAAATATTTAAAATCCCAAAATCATTACACCATCATCCTTAGTCACCTAGGAACCTTGCACCTCACTTAGCATTTTGCATCTATTTAGGAAATTCATTTCATGCCACCCAAAACTAGATCTAAGAAGAGGAAGTACATGGACACTAATCGTTTTGCTAGATCATCTAATCAAGAGTGAACCCTAACAATACTATGGTGAATTTTGATCCTTGTCATCAAGCCCCAAGCAAACACATATGGGCTGACCCAGATGAGACTCCCACCCTAAGTTCCATGGAAGCATTCATGAGTCATCCTGGACATGCACACATGGTCAACGCCATTATTAGACACAATAGCCACACCATCTTGGCCAACTTTCAGCATGAAGGAATCCAAGTACCACCTGGACTTCTACCACCACGAATCCCATGACCTACAACTATTACTGGTGAACTTTTCCCTTCTGTGGTAGAAGAAATTGTTGACCCACTTCAAAGGACATCCCAAGTCACATCTCTCATGCCTCATTTGCTTCAACCCATAGTGCACACCATGGCATGACCAATGCCATTCTCCATCACGGGGCCATCAACCTCCAATATTTTCCCACCTCCGACATCACAACCCGTCCAACTCTCACAACCTATCCAACCATCAAAACCACAGCCTAACCAACCTTCACAACACGTTCATTCCATTGCTTCCCAAGTTTCACAATCTATGGTTAGTTCTCAATCCATCAACACACAATCGACCGTTTGTGAACCCATCGACACACAACCGACCATTTCTCAACCCATCAACACCCATCCAATAATTTTGCAACCAAAAGTCACACAAACTACAAGCACCTCAATACCAACATCCCTTCCACCTACCATACCTGCATCACATCAGCAAAACCACAATTCACCACTGGCATGCCACCCACGAGGGCCTTCAATCAACCCCTATTTCCACAAGGGCCCACATTTCATGCTTAGCTAGCTATACCCTCGCAAAGTGTCCCCGTACCTCCCACACAATCACAACATAATCCAACACCCTCACAACAAGCCTCCCAAGTGGGCCAAGCCACACAAGCCACTTCATCCTCCACTTGGAGCTATTCTCTAACTGTCCTACAAGCACTTGTGATACTGATGCATTCAAATATCACAAACCCTGTCAGTTTCCAAGTGCACCAACAATTCGTCAACCCCTTAATCATCGCACAACCCATTGTGCAACCCATTCAACAACAACAACCCGCCTATACCAATTATTTGGTCATTCCTCCATCCAAAGCATTGCAAACCATCCCACCTGCTCAAGAACCAAGCATCCCCTCTCATATCAATTACCTTGCTCCCTCTACTGGGGGAATTCACCCACCACTCACAAATCCTATACACAATAGTCTTTCCGCACAACTTTCTTGTGGGGGTCTAACCCAGGGTCACCCAACCTATCCGATACCGCAACCAGCATAAACCTTCTATCAACAACCATCATAATCACCATAGATCCCCCAACAATACTCTTCCCAGCAACAATTACCTCCTCCACAACCCACTTACAACCAATCCCCTTATCACACACCTCAATATTCCCCACCAAATCCTTCATACTCGATAGTCGTGTTTGACCCATATCAGGCACCCAACTCCAGTGCACTGGGAGCACCTGCCCCACCACCTGTCAACCAAGTGTGGGAATAAATGAAGAATTCTCTCAAAGAGATTTGAGAAGGAACTAAAAGAAAGACCTTCAAATTTGAGGAAGTGTGTCCCTATCGCTTTGATCGATCCAATACAGCCACACCCTTCCCCATACACTTTGAGACTCCCAAATTTGACAAATACAGGGGAAGGGAGCTCCCATCAGCCACATTAAATAATTTTACATGGCATGCCAAGAGGTAGCATACAACAATAAATTTATCATGCAACTCTTCCCAAAAAGCCCGTGAGGGACAACTCTTGAGTGGTTCTACACAATCCCCTACGACACAATCACAACAATTGAAAAAGTATCTGAAAAGTTTGTAGTCCAGTATGCACATCACATTGAGAATGAACTATCTCTCTTAGACCTATGCAACTCCAAGAAAAAAAGGAGGTGAAATCCTGACAGATTACCTTCACAGGTGGCAAGGCCTCACCACAAGATTGTCATACCAACCTCCTGAGAAACACTTGATAAAGATATTTATTGACAATCTTCATCCAAAACTAGCACAATATATCTGCATGAACTATCTACAAATATACCAAGAAATTAGAGTAAAATGAATGGACCTTGAAAAGGGTCTCATTGAAGATGGAACCATCAAGCTGTACAAAGAGCCTCATCACGACATATCCAACAATGATCGATCTCATTATTGGAACAAGAACAAGAGTGTTGTGACTGATGGTGCCACAGCTACTAAACACATCCAGATTGTTAAAGCCATTCAAAAAGCTCCTACCACTACATATCAACAACAAGCATATCAAAAAAACACGTGCCAATAGGTCATACTGTACGCCTCTCTCTCCGGTTTCCCACAGCTTTCCAAGGGCGGGGGTTAGTAGCAAAGGTTCACAAGTGAATGCAAATCAAGTACGCAATGACTACTAAATGAATAATCGAAACGTGAGCAATAAAATGTACAAACAACAAAAAGGAAGACAAACGAATGCAAACCCTTCAATGCTTGAAGCTTCTATTGTTTCTCTCTACTCCTTCCGAAACGCTGT
>MU223584.1:5838854-5853383 GCA_018584345.1 Thuja plicata | reverse complement strand
AGGAGCTAATTATGAGTTACCTTTTTGAACTGAAGAGGTGGGTGAAGTTACCCATGTGAACTGGAGAGATGGGTGGAGTAACCCATGTGATGTAATTGGAGTTATCTCTTTGAAAATAAATGAATATGTAACTCGTTTATTTATTAATTGTTTTCAACATGTGAGATAATTGAATTCTTTTTAATTAAGAATTGCTTTATTTGATGAAATTAAATTAATTTAATTGAAATTAATTTAATTGGAAGAATTTAATTAGTAAGTTTAAATATTTGATTTAAACTATAGGAAATTGAGTTTAATTAATCAATTAATGGTAATTAATCAATTAAAGCTTAATTAATTAAATAAAGTTAATTATTTAATTAATTTTGGGGATTGGATTAGATAATTTGATAAATGAATTTAGAAGAAAATAGATGATTAATTAACGATTAAGAAACCATTAATTAATAGATGAAAATTAGGGTTTTTTAATGTAAAGTCGCAAGCCTGTCCATTTTAGGGTGTCTACACATACAAACATACCCTCCTCCTTGGCCAAATTACGAATCAAACTACCAAAATCTTGTGAATCAAACAAATGCCATATCAGTCCCACATGGACAAAAAAACCCTCAAGCCTTGAATGTGCAAAAATGCATATTCACCCCTTTGGGTGAAACCATAGATGTCATCTTCTAGAGAATGGTTGAGGCTAATCTGATTACATACCCACAAACACAACCGTTTGATGAATCAACACCAAAACCTGTGTGGTACAAAGACAACAAATATTGTGACTACCATCATGTTAAAGGACATGCTACTATAAAGTGCATGAACCTGAAGCATTACATCCAAGACCTCATCGACCATGAAGATATCACAGTAGATTCTCCTACCCAACTGTCACCAAATACTGGCCTGTAAATCTATCAAAATGTGTTTCCTGAACACAACTCTGGAAAAGGACTTGCCAATCCCACTCAACCCTCAAACCAGGGTAAGGGAAAAAAAGGAGATCATGCTGATAAAAAGGACTATACCAATGCATATATTAACTATGACCAGCTCATCAATTGCATATCCCAAGTAGAACCCTTGGTCAATGTAATTCATTTCAAGGGTGTAGATATCCAGTGTGCAGTCACCACTTGCAGAGGAAGAATATCTATCATAGGTGCTAATTATGATCCATCTGTTAGAACATAATATAATCTATTTGAACACCTAGGGAATACCCCTTCCAAGAACTCCATCCTGGATCTCTTCCGTGCTTCACCCATCCACCAAGAAATCCTTAGTAAATCTCTACAAGAATCACGTGTCCCGAGCAACATCGACCCTACCTAGTTCTAAAACCTTGTTGGCCACCTATCCACATCTTGTGGGATCTCCTTCAAACCAACATACATGCCATCTATCGAATCTGACCACAACCTTCTTCTCTGCATCGCCATCATGGTTAAAGACTTTTCCATCAAAAGATTCATGATAGATAATGTTTCAAACCTCAATTTATGCACTTTGAAAGTCATCAAATAGTTGGGGTATACCGAAGCTGACATAATGAATGATGTCATTACCATCAAGTCTTATGACAATCTGGAACACACATCTGAAGGTACCATCTCACTGCCCATCAAGTTGGGCGCAGCAATACAAAACACAATTTGCCACATTGTTGATCTTGACCTCCCCTTCAACATCCTCCTTGGAAACCTATGGATTCACTCCATGCAGGCCATTCCCTCCACCTTCCATCAGTGCATTAAATTCCTACACAATCACAGTGAAATCACCATCCGCGCAGATCCCCAACCCTTCAGATATTTTCATGCATTGGAAGATTCCTTCCTGCATTCAACTCATTGTCCCAGAATTGACATTGGTACTTCCATTGCCAGTTCTTCCAGATCCTACATTGATCCATAAACTATCCTCTCATCCACTCTCTCCACTGTCAAGATCAACAATAGAGGTTGCGATGAATATAGTATATTAGACACGTTCACATTTGGGGCCCTATCTATGGACCCAAAAACACAAGGACGCCCATCCCATCAAGAATCACCCTAAGAAAGTGAGCCACATCCAAGTCAATTGGGATCCTCTACATTCATGTCTCATGGAATCCTAAATAGTAAGGAAATTAAACCTGACATCAACAAGTGGTTATATCGGGACCTTCAGCCTCCTCATGAAAAGCTCCTTGGATATTTAAAAAACAAATACCCACACTCCCACAAGCTAGCAATAAAGAAGTGGAATTACCAAGGAGGCAGCTTAGGCTGCAAAAAGGGTGGAATGAAGGCTCCCATTGAGCCTCCCCATTTTCCAAGAAGTCAAGGACTAGGTTTTGGCCTTGACACAACTAGGGGAACTAACGAGAATAGCTATACCTATCATAATACCCTGGGTGAAATTATTGAAATTGAATATATCCTGGAAGAGAAAATTGTGAGAGCCTACGATGATGTCCTCGATGATGAAACCTTCTTGGGAAACTCTTTCATCCACCAACTCACCATTAACTTCATTGAAGTTCCCCTCATCCATCTCGAACTCATAGACTGGGACCAACCAAGTGTCATACATATTGATAAATTCCAAAGCAAGGATGTGCTCCTAAGATCCATGGGGGTAGTTGAACAGAAAAATTCTTGGGGGCATGATTTAGCATGCATCTACAAACTAGACCCCAAGGCATACTTTGGGGAAGAGGAGGTCTTTAGCCACAAAAAAGAAAATAAAAAGAAAAAAGAAAAAAATGGATCTCCTGGCAAAAATCCCTCTGGGTGCTATCTAATCATAAAAAAAATAAAAACAAAGGGCGTATCTATTGGTGAAAACCACTCCAAGGTGCTAGAGGATGAAGATCCTCCTCTTCCTCTCATCCATGATTATAGGCCTGAGCATTCATCCATCCTCATAAAAGAAACAAAACCTATCAACCTGGGAACATAAGAGAATCCCAACATCACTTACATTGCAACATCACTATCAGAAGGTGAAGAAATAGCCCTCACTGCTCTCCTATGAGAGTCCACATAAAAATTTGCATGGTATTATTCTCACATGCCTGGATTAGACCCTATCTTGGTGGTTCATCATCTAGGAGTGGATTTTAATGTCAAACCAATAAAGTAGAAGCTCCGAAAGATGCATCCCAAGGTAGCATTATTAGTCAAGGAGGAATTAGAGAAACTCCTTCAAGCTAAGATCATCTGTGCCATTGAATATTTTGAGTGGATATCTAACATGGTACTTGTATCCAAACCAGACAAATCAATCAGGATATGCACATACTTTCGAGATCTTAACAAAGCATGCCCAAAGGATGATTTCTTCTTACCGAATATCGACATAATAGTAGACCTCGCCGCTGGACATGAGATGTTGTCTGTCATGCACAGTTTCTCGGAATATAATTAGATCCGCATAGTAGAAGAGGATCATCATAAGATAATGTTTACAACCTCTTTGGGTACCTTTTGCTACAATATGATGCCATTTGTCTTAAAGAACGTAGGGGTGACTTATCAAGGAGCCATGACCATTATCTTTCATGACATGATTAAAGAATTTCTTGAAGACTATGTGGACAACATCCTAGCTACCGATGGCAAGGTGCGTACTACCTCCCTAGTGAAAAAGAATAGTGAGTCCAGCCTGAAGTCTAAAGAGAAGGTTACGCCCGATAATACTCCTATTCTGGTGAACTATGTTGACTCCCAGTCTAAAGAGGGTATGCTATCCAGGGATACTTCTGAGAAGTTTGAGGTAAATAAAAAAGAGGGGAATGATAAAAAAGGAACAAAGAATGCTGGAGGTAGCCATGATAATGAGACAGTGAAAAGCCAAGAGCCCACAAGATTTATGCAGGTTGTTAAAGAGTGGGACGAGATGGACTATCAGCTGAATTCTTGGCTTCTTGAAGAAATCAAAGATATAAATGGTAAGTATGATGAGCTCCAAAATAGGGTGAATAAGATTGCTCTACTCCTTGCTAAACCGGTGACCAAGGATACAAATGAAAATGAGACCCAGGAGGAAGAAGCGGATAAAAGGCTGTTAGAGAAGCTAGAACTAAGGATTAATGCGGTGGTTAATTTCCATCATCGGATGACTGAAAGTCATATTCATAGTATTGAAGACACCCTCAGCCATATCATGAAAAATAACTATGAGGGCATGAAGGTTACTGACAGCAACTTAAGGGCAATGCTCTCGGTGCTGGATGGGAACACTACTCCCATTACAGTGGATGATCATATTTCTATAGACCCCAGCAACGCTGGCCCTGGGACTCATACTAGAGCGAGTGCAAAAAAGGTGAAAATTGGTAGCACAAAGGAAATAAAGGATCTCAGAGAGGCTATCAACAAATATAAAATGGTGATGGTTGACTCGGCAGAGATTATGGAAAAAGTGACCTAACTGTGTTGTTTTTCGAGCTTGTAATCATTTTTTCGGCTTAGTTTCTTTTTGCTGGTAGTTTGTGCTGGGGGGTTTCTATTGTCTCCATCCTTTTACCTAAGCAGTTGTTTTTTGTTGTCTTTTTTTTTTTTGTGATGTTGTTTCCTGCATATCTTTCTTACTAATTTGTACAGGGTTACGGTTCCCTTCAAAAACTATTTTAACCTCAACCAAAAACATCCTGGCCAAGTCAATAAAAAAAAAGATCACCTGGATGTACTGGAATGTGTATTTGATCAGCTCAGTCACTATGGCCTAATGCTCAACCCCAAGAAATGTGTTTTCGGGGTCACATGAGGAAAGCTCTTGGGACTCATTGTATCAAGAATAGGCATAGAAATAGACCCAGAGAAGGTAAAGACTATTATGGAAATGCATCCACCCAGAAAATTTGGCAATTATGTAGTCTATAAGGAATACTGCAGTCAGTATGTTGCTTCATCTCTCAACTAGAAGATAAGTGCCAACCATTCACTCACCTATTGCGGAAAGACACCAATTTTAAATGGGATCCACTCTGTCATAAAAGCTTTGAGAAAATCAAAGAGTACCTCGCTAGTCCACCTATCTTGGTACCACCAATACCAAGAAGGCCACTCATCTTATATATCTCTGCAAGTGATACAACACCGGGGGCACTCTTGGCTCAATTTTATGATAATGGAAAAGAGAGAGCCATCTATTATATCATTCGTACACTGGTGGGTTATGAGCTCAACTATTCACCCATGGAAAAAGCATGCTTGGAAGTGGTTTTTACCACTCAAAAGCTTCTCCGTTATATGATAATTCATACAGTAAAGCTCATCTCCAAGGTTGACCCTCTCAAATATCTACTTTCCAAGACTACTCTCACAGGCCACATGGAAAAGTGGGTAATGCTCCTAAGAAAAATTGACATCAAATATGTGGACATAAATGCAATCAAGGGGAAAGTTATCGCAGATCAGTTAGCAGAAGCATCATTGGTTGATGCCTATCCCTTGGTCATAGAATTCCCAGGTGAGCACCTATATGCATGATTGAAGAACAACCAACCTGGAAGCTTTACTTTGACGAATCCTATACAACCCATGATGCAAAGATAGGAATACTCTTTGTCACCCCTCAAGATGACTACATACCCAAATCATTCAAATTGGGATTCACCTGCACAAATAATATCATTGAGTACAAAGCACTTATAGCTAGGCTCAGAATGACAATCCAATGGAATATCACAAAAATACATACCTTTGGAGCCTCACAACTCATCATTAAGCAAGTCCTAGATGAGTTTTAGACAAAGGATGACAAGTTGCTACCATACAAGGAGATGGTTGAAAAAATGAAAGAGCAGTTCCTAAACTTACAGATCACTCAGATATCTAGATTATAGAACAAAGCTACAGATGCAATGACCACTATTGGCTCCCTCCTTGAGATTCCTCGGGACACAACACAATATGAAGTCTTGGTTGAGCAACTTTACGCGCCCGCTTATGAAGACATCAATTTTGAAAGGATATGTGTCTTGGTTGGTCCTCTATCCACATGGTACCATGACATCCACATGTATCTAAAGAATGGTATCATATCCCCCACCTCACAAACACCCAATTCTAGAACCTCATTCGTAGAGCTTGCCGCTACACTCTTGTAGCCAATACCTTATATCGTCGAGGCTATTGAAATGTTCTCTCTAGGTGTTTAGATGAAAACGAGGTCACCCAGATATTACATGAGGTACATGTTGGGATTTTCAATGCCCACACGAGTGGCACGGTCTTAGCCAGAAAACTTCTAAGAGAAGGATACTGTTGGACTATGAAATTTGTAAAGAAATGATTACCTTGTCAACAACATGCTAATTTGATTCATGCTCCATCCTAGGACCTGCATCCCATTGCGCCTCCATGGTCATTCTCTTGTTGGGGTTTTGATCTTGTTGGTAAGATCACCCCCTATCCTCATAAGGATACAAGTACATCATCATATCCACAGAGTACTTCACAAAGTGGGTTGAAGAAATCCCTCTCACCCTTACTACAGGTGTCTAGATATCCAAGTTCATCATCTACCACATTTTCTATCATTTTGGCATCCCTTCCACCATCTTCACTGACCACGGTATGCCATTTGAAAACCAGCATGTAGAGGATCTATGTGAATGCCTCCATATTCACCATCACTTCTCTAGTCCATATTTCCCCCAAGGTAATGGCCAAGCTGAGGCAACCAACAAAACCCTCCTCAAAATCCTCAAAAAGGTTGTCAATGATACTGGTCGAGACTGGAACCTCCAAATCAATCCCTCCCTTTGGGAATATCACACTTCCTATTGCACTCCCATAGGAACCACACCCTATTCACTTGTCTATAGTGCTAAAGTCGTCTTACCAATCAAGATTGAAATCCCATCATTGTGTGTGTCACTTAAGAACCTAATCACAGATGAAGAATATCATGTGGCACAACTCACTCAACTGGACTTGTTAGATGAAAAATGATAACAAGCATATAACCACCTAGTTGTGTATCAAAATTGGCTGAAAAGAAGCTACAACAAGAAAATCCTCCCATGACAATTTTAGGTGGGAGATCTACTCCTCAAAGAGAATCAGAAGGTAGGCGCAGATCAAGAAAAGAAAGGTAAGTTTGAGGTTACTTGGTTGGGTCCCTATGTTGTCACAACAAACTTCAGGCCAGGGGAATACCAATTATAAACACCCGAAGGAGAACCTTTGAATAATCCCATCAACATCATTCACCTCAAACGACTCTATGCTTGATCCGTGCAGTGTACCCCACTTATCTAAAAAAATCCATAAAAGTATAAAAAGTCATGAAAAAATCATTATCTTGGTGAAAACCTGGTAAAAAGGTGCCTGGATGATAACAAAAAAACTAAAAAAAAAAAAAAGTAAAGAGAAATAAAATCGTCTAGTGGTGAAAACTTAGCAATCAGGCACCTTGGACAAGTATGTGTGGTGAAAACCTGGCAAAAAAGTGTCACACATAATGGGTCGTATCATTATCTATCAAACTCTTGTCTCCCCTCAATTGCATCTACCTAACCCCAATCACACCCACATCACATAGCCCGTGTTCCCTGGGTGTTCCACATATCACATGCATCAGTTACAAGATCAACCTCATCCCACTCCTTGAGATTTTGTACATATCACTTGTATATAACCACCTATTTTGATCACATTTAGCTACGAATCATATCCTATCCCAATTCTTTAGCTTTCCATCCTTCGTGTATATTATTTCCATAATAATCCCTTTGTACAGCCAAAATGCCTAAAAATTCTAAAAAATTTAAAAAATCTTAAAAATCCTAAACATTCAAAAATCACACAAAACTGCAATAAACCCAGCCAACTGCCTCTCACCTCACCCATTCACTCTGCATCACTCACCATCCCGCTCTTCACTACAATTCCACTCCCCCCCACCATCACCTTACACTTCACCCCACCCTTCTCCGCCTCACACAGACTTAGTGATTGCAATAACACATTTCACCAAATCAATATTGAGACCAACTCTCCTTGTTCTCATTCTATTCATAGCTTTTTCTAGTGAATATCCAGTTTCAAAAACAATCCAATCCTGGCCTGTTAGGGTGTATCCTCCCTGCATCGGCTTATCAAATTCTCCATCACACAATCATATTCATGGCAAGAACTTTGGACTGAATGACTGCTTGGTGATGCATCTTTTTTGTTGATTTTATATTTTTGTGTCAATCAAAACCTACCCATTACCACCCTGATCTTCTATATCTTGGTGTGTCATGAATAGTGACTATTGGTACATGTGTTTTTTGCAGTATGATCTATTTTCTAGTATCTTTAGTGCATTTTTGTTTCTCATGCCGTTTGGATAATGCATGACTTCCTAGGGGTAGGGTCTAGTACATCTCCATCAAGTCCCTCAACAAGACTTGGGTGTACTGGTCCCCTTTTGACCATCATCATATTGGTTCCCTCCTCTCTGCACAATCTCCATCTATGCTCCTAAAATTTACCTCGTCTGTCTAAGCATCTAGTCCACACAAAGGAGCCATGTCATCTGTGTTTTCTAACACATGATGCATACCTCCTCTTGCAATATCAAACTAGGGTGTGCTCTCTACAATTTACACAAACGGATCCCCAAGTCCCATTAGCTACATTTACATGCATGCTTTCATCTTGTATTTTAGATGGCTTCTATTATTCACTTCTCCCCCTTCTCCCTTCCTCCTCCTTCCTGTTGCGTCCTTTTTCGAGAAAATTCCACAACGCTTCCCTTGTTGCATTCTTTTCTCGAGGGGGCACAACCTCATACCCATCATCTCTTTAGCATGACTCCTAGACACCTTCCTTCTTATGGGGAAACTTTTTTTCTTTTCTTTGACGCAATGCCAGTTGCGGCGCCACATTAAAGAGGGGAAAAATGTAGACACCTAAATCTGATTACACATATTCATAATCTAATTTAGTTTCCTCCTAAGGCATTATTGATTAAATATTTAATATTTAATTAATTTATGTCATCCCACTAGTAAATAATGCTTTCCAAAATAGGGAATTTCTAGTATATTTTTTTTTCCATATGTAATTCCATTCACCATTTGAGTGATAGGTTCTCCAAATATTTTTTGAGCTCGTAAAGCATTGTTCATCACTCTAATCCTCCTAAAACCTAATCCTACCCTTTTTATAGGCGTACAAACTTTATCCCAAGCAATAAGAGACATTCTCTTTTTTCCTCAACTCCAATCCATAGAAATTTTCTTTGTATGTTTTCAATAGCATCAACATAGTTACCCAAAATATTAAAGAGGCTTAAACCATAGACAATAATACTCTGCAAAGAGGCTTTGAGAAGCTGAACTTTCCCAGCTTGACTTAGGAGGTTACCTTTCCAACCAGCAGAATTTTTATTGAACTTGTCCACGAAAGAGCTCTAGAAGGAATCCAGAGGATTGATATAGAGAGGAAGGCCCAAGTACGTAGAAGGAAGAGTAGAAATTTGACATCCCAATATATTATTGATTATCATTTGTCTGATATCTGGAGTGTTAATAAAGTAGACACTTCTTTGGCCCAGTTGATAAGTTGTCCTATATCTGATCCATACTTATTGAGAGTTTCCTTAAGAATCTTTGCTTCCTTTATAGTTCCCCCCCCGCCCCATGATAATCGAATCATCAACAAATTGATGATGAGAGAAGACATGTGTAGAGGATGAAGGATGAAGCCCTTTGAGAGAACCAAGGTCCACCAAATGAGAGATGTATCTTCCCAAACATTCCACCAAGATCACAAACAGAATCAGAGACAACGGATCCCCTTGTTTCATACCCCTAGTGATGATGTTTATATGGTATAGTGTGTTGGAAATTTAATTGAACAAGATAAATGTTGAATACTTACAAGGGAATTTAGATAAATGTTGCATTTGCGAACCAATAAATTTAATTTATAGGTGATTGAGTGCAGGGAATATTAATTGAACCAAACATTTCAACTATTAATTAGTGCAATTCACTTGGGTGTCAATTTTCTACAAATAAGAGGCTTTTGTGGAAAACTTCAAGCAAACCAATTGTATGAAAAACCTCATTATACTAGTTTTGAACTAGTTAGAAGGATGAAACAAGCAAATATCTTCTTTGTTTCAACAAATTTCAAAATATTGCAAAAGGACGTTGACCTAATTTTCAATAATCTTTGTAGCTATGGTAAAATTTTGATGCTTGAACTATTTTAAGAACTTGGTCAACCTTGAAAATTGAAGTTACCACATGGAAGACCTAAACCTATGAAAATTCATGGAAATCTAAATTTTGCTAAAAGCTAAATGGGGCAAGTTGAGTAGATACACAACAATTTTTCATTCAATTAATTGATGAAAGATTTTTTTTTTTTAAAATTTTTTTAGAGAGATCCACATCCTCATAATTGATCATAGTTAGTCACTAATTTCCTCAACCAAATTTAGGGAAAAATTCAACCATATACAACCTGGAAAGGACAATTTCATATTTGTCAAGTTCTTAAAACTTTTATAGCTTCACTAATTTAGTTCCAAAGTATGATCTTGGGCTAACATCCATTCTCAAGACCGATTCAATTATGTAGGAGTCTTGGGCATTTTTTAAGGTCCAATCATGCATAGATGTAAAATTATTAAAAATAACATTTTTGCTATTTTTATGAGTTTTAGTTGTTCTAGGTAAGATTTTAGCTATCTATTTGTTTGGTGCATCTTAATTATGGTAGATAGTATGTGAGTGTTAGATTTTATTTTAGAGGAAGACTCTTAAATATTTTGGTTTAGTGGTTGAAGAATGAAATATAGATATTGATGTTTTCTTTTTATTGGTGAAAAGAAAGGATTTTTTTAGCGTAGTCCTTGCTCCAAGGGAGGCCACAAGTGGGGGACCTTATTTCTAGCATTATATAGAGCCTTCCTTTTGGCTTTCAGGTGTGGTCGCCTTTCTCCTCTTACATGTCCCCTTCCTCCAAGATCTCCTTTGTTTCCTTTGCATCCTCCTCCACCACCTCTTTATTCTTCTCCCTCCTCCTTCTCTTCTTCCTCCTACTCTCTCCATCCTCAATGGGGTTTAAACTTTTGTGGCACCAATTATAATGCTACCTTTTACCGTTACACTATGGAGTTAACCCCAATAGATTTTGGTGTTTGTATTGTCAATAGTATTATTAGAAAAATTTAACGCATTACTAGATTTATCACTCATTGTCACATTTGTGAGAAATCGTAAGATTCACATATTTTATGTTAACTCAATGCATAAGCTAAAAATGAGAAAGGAAATACTTCAAAGGATGTGTTTGAATGCTTGCAATCCTTCGACTCACCCCATTGCAATGATGGTTAATGATATTCTAGATAGGGTTAAAACCTTTTTTTCTAGGGTTGGAAGATGGAGTTTGAGTTGATGGTAGTTGCAAGGTTTGGTTATTATCAATTTAGTGTGGTATTTGACAATAGGCATCTTAGTTTGATGAATTATGAATGGTTATTCCCATATCTTTTGCTTTATGTTTTGATAAGATTTTTCTATGACATGAGATTGAAAATGTTGGATATAAGTATTTTTATGAATAATTTCTCATATTATGATTTGAACTCTATGTTTTTATATTGTAATCTGCCCCAAAAATTGTATTTTTTAAGTTCTTGACCAAATTTTTATTGATGTTTATTCAATAAGAATCTTGCTTAAAATGTAAAGAAAAATTTATTTTAAAATTTGAAATCTTTTTAACATTATCATCTAAAATACTAGTAGATACTCTTCAAAGTGGAGGGTCCATTAAATACCCCAAGATACCCTAACAATACATCATCATGATGAAACAAGTGCTGACTATAAGTAGATGGAGGACCATAGCGAGAGCGAAAGCCACTCAAAAAAATTACATAATGTTGTAGTTGAGTCACCATATCGATTATGGAATCTGCATTATTGGCACCCAAAAATATCAGGATTCTTTCACTGGCCACGGAATTGTGATCCATGAATCTATATACGTGTACTACAGAGTCTCTTAACAAGTCTCCATCAAAGGAAAACAGAAGTTCAATAATTGCAGCACAATAAGCATTTTAAAGTGGAGATGAAATTATTATGTAATAGTTTTAGAAAGGTATGATGTGAAGGGAGTCAAGCTCCAAATGAAAGCGGGGCACTGTGATTTTGAATTTGATTCCTTTACAACTGGACAAAGTTCAATAACTCAAAGAGCCCACAAAGATTCCATTATCACCATTTCTTCTAGCAGAAGTTTGAATTCCCAATAACCTGCCACAATTCATTTGTTTGAGAGTGCAAATCGCTTTAAAACCTTGTATTGCTTTGAGTTTGCCTTCATTCCAGAAAACAATCCAACCAATGTAAACACTAATTTGGTTTCTACACTGAGAGTGACATCCAAATTGTCATTATCTTTTTATAAGATCCATTTTCATTGGAGTAAATCTAATAATAGACAAAGTTGTATAAATCAGTACATCTCTTTCAAGTTTACTGTACGTAAATAGTACAATAAATACAATAATAGATGAATATCTCATTATGTATATAATGATAAACATAAATTTATCAATTTTTTTGAGCTTATAGGAAACAACTAAATTGAGGTGTAGTATAGGAAATTTAATAATAGATAAATACTAGTTAAATGTAGGATGTTTAAATTCAGCACGTTCTTTCTAGTTTGTTATAGACAATTTGTACATTGAGATTATGTATGACAAATATAACGATAAACACATCTATTTATATATAGATTTATCTAATACAAATATAAATATGCTATACTTCTTTTGAACTTACTTTAAACAATCATTACACTGATATGCATGTAGAACATTATAATAAACAAATATCTAATAAAGTATGAGATGATTTAACAAATCTAAATCCACCACTTCTCCCTTGGATTTACTAATTCTCCTACTAATTAACCAATACATTAAGATTTGGTAAAGTAAACATGATAATGAACAAACATCTAATTCTATATAGGATAATCCAACAAAATATATAAATCCACCACTTTTCCCTATAGTCTATGGAGAGACTTCTTAACCCATTACAAACAACCAAAATGTTAATATTATGTATGGTAAATATAATAATAATGTTTTTTTTTTCATAACAATATGAAAATATTTAATTATGTATAGGATTATCAAACATAATCATATAAAGTATCCACTCCATTTGACATATTGATTGTCCTTCCTATTCTAAACCCACTACAAACACCAAGAGATTAAGATTTAGTATAGTAAACATGATAATGAACAAATATATAATTATGTATGAGATGATCCAAAAAAACTATATGAACCCACCACCTATCCCTCTGACCTATAGAGCAACACAAGCAACCAAAATGTTAATATTTAGCACATTTAATATAAATAGATAAATATGAAATATTCATAACAAATTAAAGATATATCAAAAGGTTGGTGTGGTTGGTGTAAATGGATTAAATCCTGTATCTCAGGTGTGGTTTTTTCAGTTCTGATAAACGGAGCACCAGTAGGATTCTTTTCATCCAAACAAGGTATCAGACAGGGAGATCCATTATCGCCAGTGTTGTTCATCCTGATGGCAGAATCATTCAGTAGACTTATCCATTATAAGCATGTACTAGGGAAGTGGCAAGGGGTTCAGATTGGACAAACATATATATTAGTGACACATTCGCTCTTTGCAGATGACACATTACTTTTTAGGAGTGCAAATATTTCAGAGGCCAGACAGATTAAGGAATCATTGGACCTTTACACAGCAGCATCAAATCAAAAAATCAACCCTCTCAAATCCAAAATTTACTTATTTAATACAAACAAAATTATATCTAACAATATAACCAGTCTATTAGGATTCTCAGTGGATATCCTCCCATTTGTTTATCTTGGCATTCCTTTTTTTATGGGAGTTAATAAAAGCAGCTACTGGTTGCCCATCATTGAGAGGATTAAATCTAGAGTAGTAGCATGGAAAGCGAGATGGTTATCACTCTCGGGCAGAATACTATTAATCAAATCAGTCTTATCAACTATCCCCAATTATTATTTGTCAGTTCTCAAAGCTCCATCATCGGTTCTTCAAAAAATATAGAAAATATTAAGAGACTTCCTATGGACTGGAAATATGAATGGAGAAAAGAAAATCCCGCTGGTTTCTATTGAGAAATTAACACAAGTGAAGCAGTCAGGTGGTGCTGCGATACATGATCTTAAAATCAGAAATCAAGCATTTGGGGGTAAATTAGTTTGGCAAATGTACTCCAAACCACATAATATTTGGTGCCAAATTATGCAATAGAAGTATCTAGATGATAACAAACCGGGTAGAATCTTATCAGTACTAGACCCCCCTAAAGGATCAGCCATTTGGGATTTTATGATTTTCTCCAGAGAAATAGTAACAAATTTTATTACTTGGGAAGTAAATAATGGTCAATCAGTCAAATTTTGGCGAGACTCATGGAATGGTGCACCTCCCCTTCTTCGTATGAATGGCATTGAAAATATAGTCAACACATC
>MU223584.1:5821049-5838767 GCA_018584345.1 Thuja plicata | reverse complement strand
TCCCCCCAAGAGATACAGGACTTGGAGAAAATATTTTCGCAAAATTTGGTCTACTTATCAAACTCAGAGGATAAATTATTATGGGCCCCGGGAGCAGATGGAAAATTCACTATTAAGGAGGGATATAAACTCCTTCAATAGAGAAACTCAATTACAAAACCATCTCGAGCATACAATTTTTGCTGGAACAATGTGAATCTACCCAAGGCTGGTTGTTTTGCTTGGCTAGCATTGAATAACAGGGCACTAACTAGTGAGCGACTTCATAGACTCAACATAGTGCAATCTTTTAATTGTCTATTATGTGACAATCAACAGGAAGATGTAGATCACTTATTTCTAAACTATCAATTTGCACAGAAATGTTAGTATTTTGTACTTGAAAAATTAAATTATTTAACACCATTACCAAAAAAACTTTGGGACTTATTTGAATCATGGCCACAGTTATATTCTACATCCCTCTTTTTAGCAATTTGGATATGCACCCCAGCATTAGTTGTTTGGGCAATTTGGTGGGAGAGAAACAAAAGATTTTTTTGAAGAACTTCCTCTTCAATTGAAGTAGTTACAAATGCTCTAGAGAGGTCAATATCAGAACTAGTAAATGCCAGTCACAACAAACTTAAGCACAACTTGGTCATGACCTCATGGGATTCTGCAATATTGCGACAATGGAAACAAATACACATACCATTTGGTTGGTGTTACAATACGACATCGAATAAAATGCTGGCCAGAAACTTAATCAAATGGATACCACCATCAATAGGGAATAGTAAAATAAATTTTGATGGTTCCTCAAGGGGGAACCCAGGAAAATCAGGAGCTGGGGTATGCATCCGGGATCATCAAGGACTATTACTAGCAATAAAATGTTGTCCACTCCCAATTGGGTCAAATAATATGGCTGAGGCTCTGGCATTATTTGAAGGATTATTATTGGCTAAACAGGTCGGACTCAGAAAGATTCATATAGAGGGAGATTCGAGTGTTATAATCACAGCATGTATCAAGAGAACATTACATAATTGGAAAATCATGCACATCATTCAGCGAATTTGGCTATTATTAGATACATTCCAAGAAGTACAGATCTCACATACGCTGAGGGAAGGAAATCAATTCGCAGATCACCTGGCAAACAGAGGATGTGATGGTTATGAAGAATTGTCCTTTAAAGATGGCGAAATGTTAAATCAGGATACCAAGTTTCAAGAAATTTATAATGCCGAAAGATAGCCACCAATGGATTCGGCTTCAAATGTACGAATGGGAAGTTAGTTATTGCGCCAACTTGCAATTTGGATTCATTGATTGAGTTGAGAGAATGACATTGAAGCTTCACTTCACATGGTCACATGGACAGAATTGTGTGACTCAGAGGTATGACATCATAAGTAGGTGAATATTAAGCATACTCTCTGCAAACACATGCTGCCACTATGAAAATAGTACAAAAATTTATGCGGCCATGATAAATGATAATTCAAGTATATGCGAGATCATAGACACGCATCCTTCATTATAATGTGCGCAGTACCCAAAATATTAGAATCAGATCGCAGATAATTTGAAATTAATTGGCACGATTGTATTTATTTCCATTGAAGAACTACAAATACCTTCCCCTGCATAAACTTAATCGTATTACTCCCGGCTCATCATACAGAGAAGTGTATTTGAGGAATTCAGAATGATGCATGTGGTCTTCCCCTTGTGCCAGACTTGTGGTCATATGCATGATGAGCTCCTTCCAAGGAATTACAGAGTATACATTCCCCCGGAGGCTGTTGAATCCCCACTTCCAAACAGAATTAATGGACCAGATCTTGATCGCATTTTTATTACCAATTCAATGCTTCATTTTAGGGCAGTTCGACATGTTGTGGGAGAACACATTTTGACCCCCAGAACTAGGATTGTGGTCTACCCTTCTCAAATGGTTTCAATTTTTCTATCAAACCTGATGGACATGCTGCAATCGACGGACATGGTGGTTTATATCACGAATAAGATTGTTCGGCCCCAATTTATACAGGGAACACGGCTCATGGAGGCATTATAGAGGTATGACCTATGGTCTAGCAACGCACTGGTGGGGGGATTGTTTTCACATCATGATCTTATGGCTAGTCATGAACACCTAATGGCTTACGACAGTTTCAAATGGGCGATGGAGAAGAAGAGCTTCCGAGTCTTACACAACAATTTGCAAAGTGTGGGTGCGGCCATTGGAAAACCTTTGGTGGACAAAATTCAGAGCCTTGCACACTCGATATTGGATCTACTACTGTCTCCTTTGCCCCTGGTTCAACATCTGAGCTGTTACAAGGATTCAACTGGCATCATTAAACAAGTTCCTGACCTGAATGTTCCCCTTTCGCCTGGACAATCTTCCAACATTCGGCCAATGTTGCAACATTCAATCGATGGCTAGGAAGAAGATAATGTCATTGATTTACCAGTAGGGTGGGAAAAGGCTTGGGGATCTGCTGCTGCCGAGCCTATGGAGGAATAAGTTAAGTCTAGTTACCTATACTCGAGCACCCGTGACAGCCCTTATTTTTGCAGTCATTTTGCTTGTTACTATCAGGACTATCAAACTGTTCAACAGAGGCTAATTTAGTTTGATTATTCGTAATCTTGATATCTAATGTTAAACAAATCAAACAGCATAGTTCAATTTTGACCCCTTTAGAATGCTGAATTTTTTGTGGGGGATAGTAATTTTAATGATGTATCGATTATAAGTTAGTGGTCTTAGAGATAGATATAAATGTATATATTGATATACATCCTTCTCGGATTTAGGAGTTTCTTTTTGAAACTTATATGTAAAAATGGTCATATTTTGTAATATTGTATACGACTAAGATCCTGGGGTTTCTTCCTGATTCTTCCACGGGGGAGTCTTTGAATCAGTTTATATTAATAAAATATGGTGGATATCCCACTTTGGCTTAAAAAAAACAAAAACAAATTAAAGATATATAATTATGTATAGGATGTATCCAATAAAGTTATATAAATCCACCACCTCTACCTCTAACCTATTGATTATTTTGTCTACTTTAAACCCAACACAAACAACTATCACATTCAGATAAGATTTAGTATAGTAAACACAATATTTGACAAATATCTAAGAAAAATAATAATTTAAAAATAACTAATAATTTATAAGATGATTAAATAAAATTGTTTAAATCCACCACACCTCTCTTTGATTAAGAGGTTGTCTTGCCTCCTTAGAAAACTACAAAATATTTAAAAAACATTTTTTCTGAATTTTTTCTTTCAAATAATCTTATTTTAATGTTTTAAATTTTTTAATTGATAAAAAAATTATATATAAATACGCCTAGATAAAAACTAGGTCAATTTACTCAAAATGTGATCTATCATAGAACAATCTTATAAATCTTTGTGAGATCAAACTTGTCTATTGTGAAATCAATCCAATGCATAGAAGTGATATGTTATCTAAAAAATGAATCTACTAACAATGGACATGTGTAACTTATTTTGTTGTGATCTTTGATCTTTGTATTTTATTAAGGCAAAAAAAGTTTTGAAGGGACCCGAAACCCTTTACAAAGCACTTACAAAAAATTATCCATTAAGCTCCACAAAATAGGATAGACCAAAAAGATAATGGGACTAAGAACATAAAGAAAAAGACAACCCCAATCCCAACCCAGAAAAAAGCCAGCAAAAGAAAATGTACATCAGAAAACAAAACAGAGCTAACTCAAGTTTTTCAGGGTCTCAACAACCTCCCCTTCCACCTGTTCCATCCTCTGAGAAACCTCTTTCAGATCGATAATATTCTGAGGCATGGTGGAGGTTTTATTTTTAGTTTTGGCTCTCATCCTCTTACTAGGACCAACAACTTCCTCGCAATTGGCCTCTTTATCCTGCTCGAGATCCACAATGGACCTGTCTTGATGAAGTTTCTCAAGACGAGCCACCAAAATATTCATATTATTTTTTAAGGACTTAACCACCTTGTGAATTTGTTCCATAATCTTTTGTAGGGTGGAATCACACTTCCTGACCCTTTGGTTCATGTCTTCAATCTTTTTGTCAAAAATTTCCCCAATCTTTTAAATCACCTTCACATTCTTAGTCAAACAACTGGTGATAACCTTCTTCTCTTTCTCTGTCCAAAGCGCACAGAAATAGGGATCAGGGGAAACCTTCTTAGGATCAACAGGCATAACAAAAACCCCATGATCACCACTCTCCTTGGCCTACATATTCTCAAACTTTGAATATAGGGCATGATACTTTAGACGAAGAGGTTTGATTTCATGGAAAACCCACCTTAATAACCTGAAAAATTCACCGAATTGTTCTTCGTCTTCTCCAAGACACCAAAATCAATCTCCATCTTGAGATCAAATTCTTGGGGATCAAATTCCTCAGAGGTAGCAGGGGAAATTTCATCTTTATCATTTATTAAATGGGTCTTCTCATACCCAATAGGGGAGAGGGAACCATCATGCTCCTGAGAGCTACCATAATCCACGATAATCATAAATTTATCCTGCCTTATCTCAGTTTCTGCAACATTTTTTCCTGCAGTAGAAAGAAACCTTTATTCCTTACTAGCACTAGAAATCACACTCTTGGTCGAGATGGGAGAAAAAAAAACCTCCTTAACACTTCCCTTTCGAAGTATCAACAGTTTCTTTTCTTTCACTTCCAGGCAAAAACAATTTGGCTAGGAGGGGGGAGGAAACATCCTTCTTCACAGAACCTTCTCCTTTATTAGGCACTGTAGGCCCCTTCCTAGGAGTAATCTTAGGTTTTTTCATCGATGGGGGAGGGGCATCATCCTCATCATCCTCCATCTCCCAACCCTTGTTGGAAGAACCCCGACTTCCTTCCCCAATCTCCTTAACCAATGACAGATCCCTACGGGGACTATCAAAAATCCTAGATTTAAAATACTCATGGATAAGCAAGATGAGTCCTTAGTGTAACATTGGATGCTTCAGATGGTTTATACTATGAGATATTATACTTGTATCAAGCGAGGAGAGAAGATAATAAGGGAAAGAGATACAAATATTACATTTGAAGTGATTCAACATTACCAGGTGATAGTCGTAAACTCTGGTAAATATCCCATCTAGAGTGAAGTATACCATGATAGGCTTGAGGAGCTCACACAAAATCTCCTTAATCTGCGATGAATCATAGTAAGAATTATTACCCTTAACTAGAGCATCCTCTCCCTCCTCAGTTTTGGGGAATTTCTTCACTGCTTCCTCCGAAAGCTTTCTATCTTTGAAAAATTTAATACCCTCTGAAGAGAGACCAACAATCCCAGCCAACAAAATCTCATCAATCATCACATTATTGCCAAATAGACTAATCTTCCCATTCCTCCACTCCTGGATGAAGATTCTCGTCACTTTATCATTGTAACCATGGATTCTTTCAAGATAATGGGTCATACCACCTTTCCATAGAGGATGCCAAATAGTAGCATCGATCTTCCAAACAACACAGCTCACAGGCTCCACTATTCTCAAATTTCCTCCCATATTCACAATAAGGGAGAAGAGAAAACCAAGATTAAGAAAGAGATGTCTATCGAGAAAAATTCTAGCAGCCCCAAATAAACACAAAAGCACCCAGAAAGCATGCGAGTACTTGAAGGCATTAATGACACCTAGGTTGCTCAGACAGTTGCCACATCTGGTAATTAAATCATCTTTATTAATTGTCATCTTCATGATTAATATGAAATTTTCCAATTCCCTTGTGTATGCGGTCAACTATAAGGAGAGATATAACATAATTACCCAAAGTTTTTTCCCCTTCTCATATAATGATTTCCTTAGCCTTGACCCCAAGGTTGGCCAATCAATCAACCACAATGTTTCTTTCCCTATAAGCATGAGCAATATAGCACTTCTCAAAAGATTGAATAATATCTTTAGATTCCTTTATGATATTGTCAATAGTCTAGGAAGATTTATATTCCCCTTTTAAACATTTGATAATATTATTTGAGTCTCCCTCAATCTAGACCTTTCTACAATTAAGGTGCCTAGCAATCTTCAGAATTTGGTAAGCCCACATGGCTTCAGAAAGGTGGTTAGACTGAACTCCCATGGGAAGTTCCACCACCACAATACACTTTCCATTCTCATCTCTTATCACTTCCTTACACCCAGGCGGCCCAGGGTTCCCTTTAGCCACCCCATCAAAATTAATTTTCACACATCCAGTGGGAGGATAAAGCCACACCAAGCATCCTCTTCTATTCTTATCTTTTCTCACATGCTTAGAACTACCAGTTTTGAGCTTCCATTCTTTCGAGATTCTAATATCTTCCTTTGTCCAGGTAGCACTAGGTTTCTTATTCAAATCATCAAGAAGAATATTGATATTCTCAACAACTACTCTGAAGACTTTCTCGGCCACCACTTTAGGGTGGAGAGAAGAATCCCTAAAAATTCTATTATTATGCTCCTTCCATAGGCCCCAGATCATATGAGGACCAATAAGAAGCCACAATACTTTTATAAGATGATTAGAAGAAGGGCATCACCATTGATTGAAGAAGTCTTGGATAGCCTCTGGAAAGACCCAACTTAGGTTCCAGTTTTGGAGAGTCCTGGACCATAGTGATCCTTGATCTTTGTTGACACTTCAAGATTAGTGGTATTTAAAGCATATTGATAAAATTTCTAGATTGTAAGGGCCAAGTTATTCTATATGGATCCTCTTGACTCAAATGACTATGGCTATCAAATTGATTGAAGACACCACTCTTTAATCATAGAACTATCCTAGTACTACAAAATTAATCAAAAGATGACAAAGTTGTTCAAAGGAATTAAAGCATACTAAGAGAACAATTGTCTTACAATATATCAATAATATATTCATCTAATGAGACCCAAAGAAGAAAATCTCTATCAATATTGTAATCCAAGTATAAATATCTCACATCAGCATAGACATATAAAATGTGTTCTTATACTTCTACCATCATCACACCACATTTTATCCCATAGATATATGCTTCTATCATTAAAAATTAACTAATTTTATTTTTTAATCAATTTGATCATTCTTCTAACATTAATTAAAAATGAATCTAAATTATTTAGTTATTAAATCTAACCTTTCTTTTGACATCAAATCAATCTATAGATTATATTTTATTAATTTAACTAATTTAACTTTTCTTCCAACGTTATAATCCTATTTGAATAAGTCACATTTATTTAATTAAATAAGTCATCCCACCGACATTCTCTCATAAAATAAATAAATAAGGTTTGTTCAACTTATTAATTATTTTCACATTCCTTCACTACTTTGTTTAAAATAAATAAGTTCAATATTGTACATGACTCCAAATGTACAAGATCTAAAATATCCTTTTTTTATCATAACCCTCCTTTAAATTTGAGAAAATTTCCTCTCCCATCTCTTTCCAATATTGGCCTTATACGCGCACTAATCACAAGATACCACTTGTGAGCATCTCAGTCTCTCTGACAAATGGAGTGAAATCACCCCTCATTATATCATCTTATATGTCCATTTCCCTTTTCCAAAACCTATAAATTAATCATTTCACATTTTTATTTTTTAAAATAGGAATTGGATGCAAGGCAAGCTTATGTTGATATATTAAGTAGCCACATTTTCTTTCAAGTACAATCAACCATCTTGAGAACATAATTTGATCATCAATATTTCTTTAGTGAGAAGTTTGTTCCATTTTTGCCTTTTTTTTTTTTTTTAACTTTGCTCAATTGGAGGTATATCTATGTGTAAAAAAATAATATTATTATGCATTATTTTATATTGTTTATTTTTATTTATGTGTATAGATTTTAGCAAGTCTAGTAGGACTATATCCTAATCTAATTTTATTTTTAATTAAGATTTTTTTAGCTACTTTTGTATGTGTTCACAATAATTTTCTATTTGTATGAACTTTGTGTAATGATTTATTTTCTCTATGTTTGGGCACACCTAAGTTATTCCTTACCACAACTATATTTTGACTAAAATTTCCTAGACCATCTCATTATGCATGCACCCCGTATACTATGAATTGACCTAGTTTGGTGGATGTCACCCATGTGTTGAACTAACTATTAGTGGTGCAAACATCCTCCTTTATGGAATATGATTTTCCTTGTGGTGCAAGTGCACAAGCCTTTGATTGAGGTTCCCTTGTGCCCTAATAATCACCTTTTGATATTTTTCATCTTGATCAACATTTTTAGACAACTTTTGAAATGTCCACGTTTGTGTATATTCTCTTGTACTAATTCATATGTCTACACTCTTTGTGGCATATACATGCTCTATGAAATAACACATAATTCCTAATTAATAAAAAAAATTTGGAATTTTCTTCCCAACACTCAATATTGCAAGGTTACATTTAGTTTTTTGTGTCATTTATTGACCATTACACATTTTTTGCTAATACTCATTATTGGAGAGAGGATTATACCTTGTTTTGAGAATAGACAAAAATCACATCAAGGACAAAGATAGAGAAGTTATCATGTACAAAATTTAAGTTGTGGAAGTTCAAGATGGAGGATGTGCTCATAGACCAAGATTTTTCGGCTATATAATCTAAATCAAAACCTTCAAATACAACAAAAGAATACTAGGATCTAATATGGATAGAAAGGTGAAGGGTCTTATTAGATTGAGTTTAGACAATTCAATTTGTTAAATATGTATGAATATCTACTACAATCAATCTTTGGAAGAATCATGGAGAAATTTATTAGGCTAAGTGTTGTGCATCTTCACAGCATTACCCCATTTAAATTCTTTTGGAAAAATAAGAACACCCATCTTTTGCTTTTGTCTTTCTCTCATCTTAGCAATTGAAGCAATTTTCCTAACTCCTCGTATTATTGTATTTGGTATTCCAAAAGGATAACATTTTAGTGTAGATGGAAAAACATTAAAAAATAACATGTCACCTTTTGGGATTTTCCAAAATTTCTTAAGGTTTAAGTTATTCACTTGTGAGTGTTCAATACCTAATTTGTTCAACCTAACTACTTTCGCAATTATTCCCTACATGTTTGGTTCACTTAAATTTCCTTATAATTGAGAGACTTCTTCTCACTACCAAATTAACTATTTAAAGCATTAAATACCTAATTCATTTGCAAATTTTTAGACGTGACTATTTTAGAGGATGAATTCAATCCTTTATGAGAGTTAAACATCCAATTTAAATACGTATTCCAAACATTATTTTTCTAATTAAATTTTATTTTCCTATATAAATTAAATTCTTAACCTTGTTTAATTCCCCATAGAAGTCTAAGCCCATACCAAACTTCTTTAAGAAAAGATTTCCATTGTTTTGGTTCATTTGGATTTTCCCACAACTATACAATTTTGATATCAACGTGAAAAAATATGATAATAAGACCTATACAACTAGAAAGTGTTTGGAACTAGCTTTCCGACAATATCTCATTTGTCTAATTTTAACTCCATATGCCTAAGCTATGAATTTAAAAAAAAAAATTGAGTCAACAAAAATTAAATTTTTGATTTAATTTATGAAAAAATTACTAATTGTATGAGAAAACTAAGATACCCATAAAATTTATTTATGTTTCCAACAAAACCTAGAAATATTTCTTAATTTTGGCAAGAAGAACATGTAATTTGGTAAAAAAAAAATTGAATCCCATGAGAAAAATGGCCACAGTGTGCTATTTTTATAGCATTTTTTGAAATATTTGTCCATTATCTGTAAATTCTTAAAATGTTTTTGTGGCTAAGAACAAAACAAAAAAAAAATCTCCAAAATACACTGCAAAAAAATTCTTAGCTAAAAATTTCTCAAATCTCTTAGAATATTAGACAAGATGCTACATATTTGGTGAACTCTAATACTATGTTGGAGTTGATGTATATCATATCTCAAGAAAAAGAAACATTATTGTGATATTCAACCATGACAGAGAGATTGATCCAAGAAAATATCATTGATATGCATCTATTGATTGATAAAAAAAAAACCTAGATTAATTATAATGTACAACAATGAATGCTTATAAAAACATAAAGATAAAATGTTAGATGAAACCTTAGGTGAGGATTAAGTAAGATCATGACAATATTTATCATCCTATTGTATTAGACAACATGACGTATAATTATCTTTATCTAAATATATAAAAAAATTCATAAGTTTAGCTTAAGTGCAATAAAGTAATAAGAAAACTAAGTAATTAATGATTGATATTTAATTACTAAGGTGATTGTCTAATTATTCTAAAAAATTTCATGTTATTATAGATTAGTTTTTCTTTTTTAATATGAAATACCCACATGCAATTAAAATCATAAAAGACCAAAAATATTTTTTATAGCAAACAAGTTTTGTTCCTCTTTCAAGTAAGATAATTAACTTTATTGCATTTAATTTTAGTATTTTTCATCTTATTATGATTTTAATTTTAGCATATTTATTTTTTCGTTGTGTATCTAATCTAGAGTTTTCATGGCACATGTTAGAGCATGCATATTTGCATATGTTGCCTTAATTAATTGTGCACGCGCTCAAGAATATTCTCATGTGTATAATTATGCATAATTGAGCACATATTTGCACATTCATGCTCTAGCTTAAGTTCACCCAGTTCAACCTAAATTTAGGCTAGTCTAGTCTAGTTAGGCTCCAGTTTGCACATTGTTCATATCATACACTTTTTTCATATGTACCTCTAGTTTTCTATTTTTCGTTTGAGTCATATTTTTAGTATTATTGGTTTCTATAAAAGAAATTAATCTCTTCATTGTAATTCATCATTCATCTTACAATATTATTATTTTTGCACTTGAGGAATGTAGCAATTCTTTCTTACTACCCTTAATTGTGGAAGACATTTTCATTTTGTTTTTTAATCCTTAAGTGCTTGTGTTGCAAAATTCAACATGGTATCAGAGTGCGGATTCAGATACCCCTTCTCAAGATTTGAGGGTTTCTTTTCTTACGAGCTTTACAGGGTCTCCAAATTTACCTTTTTGTGTGAATTTGGATTTGGGTATTTTATTGCCTAATTTTCGAGAATCACAAACCTCACGATTGTGTTTGTTGTGTCTCAAAACTCCTATTTCATCAAATTTTGAGTAGTTGAGGGTTTAGGTGGTCTTTTATTTGGGCACATCTTTTGAAGTAAGCACATATTTTTGGACACTTTTGGCCTAAAATAGATATCACCGTCAAGTTTGCAGCATGCCAAAACCCTAAGATCAATAACCAATTCATCAAAATCTGAGTAGATGAATTTTTGAGTCAATTTGGTTGAAGACACATAAAATGAGGCAAAATGTAGGGGTAGCTAAAACATCTAGGCACTTTGGCATGAAATAGAAGTCATCATTACACTCAAAAGGTCCAAAAAACTATAAATTGACAATCAATTTGTCAAAATTGAATATAGTGATATTTTTGGACTTTTTTTTTAAAAAGACACGCATTAAGAGGCAAGTACAAATACGTATGATGCTGACATGAGCAGTGTGCCCTGTCCAGACTTTAAAAAGGTTTTTTCTAGAATTATTTCTTATATATATGGTTAATTTTTTTATTTTTGAGCAAGAAAGAAATTGGAGGTGCATATTTTTTCTACACAAAAATTACATGCAACAAATATGCTGACATCATCAGTCCACTTAGCTATTTTTTGTAGTCCCACCAAATTAGGTGCTCAACTAAATTTAGCAGTACTTCACAAATTTTAGCTCAAAATCCTTTTTGACCTAGTGGTAGTTTTTTGGCCATAACTTTGTCATACAATATCAAAATTGGGAAAACTTGATATATTATTGGAAATTTGATTCCAACACCAATCTTTTTATAGTAGTGGTTTCATCAGATTTTGCACCAATTTTTCATACCAAGACTCCAAATTCAACTTTCTTTTTTATACTTTCAGGGCCATCACTTGAGTAAATGAACTCCATTTTTTGATGTCTCCATATTGTCAAAAATATCTCAGCATCCTCTACACATATGCCAAGTCTTTCTCTATAAAGTTTCCATCAGGTATACATTGATCTCAATTTTTTTTTATTTTTTTTTTTGTTTTTGAGATTTTTTGTCTATCCAATTGTAGGAGGGTTTATGTTTTCTTGTTGTAAAGGGGTTCACTGTTATTTAGTATGGGGGATTCAACTCCATCTTCTCAGTTTGGTGAGTCTTCTTTCAAAAAAAAGAATAATAAGTTAGGTGAGCCTTGTAATTCTTGTGGCAAGGTAGGACATATAGTCAATAGGTGTTGGACGAGACTAGAGGCTTTAGAGGAGGCCATGTAGAAGTATCACACTTTAGCCCCTAATTCTTCTTCATCACAAACAAGTAAATATCATTCTCTTTTCACATGGGCCTTACCTTCATCTTCTCCTTAGTGACACATAGTTTTTAGTGGACCTATCATGCCTCTCCTTTGTTATTATTATGGGGGGTTTCTATTGGAGTTGATGAAAAACTATCAACCCTACAGCTCCCAAGAATCACCTACATGCAAACACCTATCACAGAAAGAGAGAAGCAAAAGCTATGGAGGCCAAAAACAACAAATCTGTGAAAGAGGAAACATCCTCAATTGATTCAATAAAAATGGAATGGAATTATACAAAAAGATTAAATAATTACAAAGTGATCAATCCTTATAAAGGAGATCAAAACCTTGAGATGGGTGAAGAAACCAAGGTTGGGTGAAGAAACCAAGGTTGGGTGAATAAACCAAGGTTGGGTGAAGAAACCAAGGTTGCATGAATAATTAATTAAAGAATCAATTATTGCATGCCTAAAGTTTAGCTTAAGTGAAATAGAGATAAAAGGGACTTAATAATTAAATCAATAATGATTTAATTAATAAGTGAAAATACCCTTTTAACTCTAACAGTTTCTACTATTTATGCTTATGCTTCTTTAGTTCCACATCTAATCAGTTGTTTAGGCTATTAGCAACTGTATTTTTCACTATCATTTTGTTCTTACAAGATTGAGTAGTGTCGTTAGGGTCACTCTTACAGTTTCATGTGTCATCTACATCTTTGACTAATAGATGTATTTCCTTTATTTTTCATATGTTCATTTTTCAATTAGTGTCATTGGGCGAACTCAGGTAGATTGTTGTCTTTTGTATCTTGGACTAATAGATGTTTTGCCTTTATTTTCCATTTTCTCATTGTTCAAGTAGTTTTGTTGGGGGCACTCATGCAAATTGATCTTGATCATCATCTTGGTTTTAGTAGAGGTTCTTCATTTAGCACTATGACAATTATCATTTGACAATACTTGTCTAGTATCTCAGAGAATGGTCTTCTACACTTCATATAGTTGCATATCTCATTTTTTCAGAGATGAGTTCTTTTCCCATGTGGATTTTCTCCTATTTCTCTTCTTTGAGAGACTCTCATTATACATGGGTACCTAATCAGGCCTAGTTTCCAAGACCTATTCATGAATATCATGTTTAGAGATTTTTTTGTCTCTCTTAGTTTTCACTAGAGGGGGGTTGTTAGAGCATGCTTATTTTTTGAATTAGGTATATTTGCATATGTTGCATTAATTAATTGTGCACATGCTCAAGAATATTCTCATGTATTATGCATAAATGAGCACATGTTTGCACATTCATTCTCTATCTTAAGTTCACTTAGTTCAACCTAAATTTAGGTTAATCTAGTCTAGTTGGACTCTAGTTTGCACATTTTGCATATCATGCACTTATAGTTTGCATGTCTAGCTCTAGTTTCTATTTTTAGTTTGAGTTAGCTTTTGCATATTTTTAGTATTATTTCTTATTATAAAAGCAATTGATATCTTCATTGAAATTATTCCTGCAATCATTTATCTTCCAATATTATTCCTTTCTCACTTGAGGAATAAATAAATTATTTCTTGCTACCCTTTCTTGTGGAAGGCATTTTTGTTTTGTTGTTTGATCTTTTGGTGCTTGTTGCAAAATTCAACAATACATGTGTAATTTCTAGCCTAATATATATGAAAGTAGATCAAACCCAATTAGGATAAAATTATTTCCTTTAGAGCTCAAAACTTATCATATACTACCTTGGACACCATCCATATTGATAAGGATCAAGTGATTAGTATTTGGAAACACTGCAATGATCTCATCGATTAGGCTATACCATAATATCATTATCTAATATTCCTTCTTGATTGCCCAATCTGAAAAACGCTAGACATTTCCTTGGACATACATACCCTACTAAGCTTACAGTAGGGCTTAAACCATTGCCTTACCCGATAACTCAATTTTTACATAGCTATTTTAAAATTTTAGTTTAGCTACTTTAAAGCTTATCATGTGATCCATAAGGGCCCAGTAATTTCACTTTTAATTTCTTGTTCTTTTTGTATTTGATATTATAAAATGGTACTTTATCTCTTCAGTCAAAACTCTTGTATTCTTATCATGTTATGCTATTTCCTTCTATTTTTGAAGATGTAGTTATATGATGTTGGGTTTGTACAAGATCATGGGGTGGTCAAAACTATCAAATCAACATCTAATCGACAAAATCAATAATTTTTTGCTCTTATTAATTAAGTTAAAAATCTCAATATAATTAAATTATATGTTATAATTTAATAAATAAATAGCTGGGAACTAGGCCTTTAAGTGACAATGAAGATTTAGAAAAACGAAGCTAGACAACTTCACATGAAACAATTGAATGAGTTATTAACATAATTGAAAAAATATGCAAGAATAGAATTTGTTGCAATGAATGTATTTTCAAAGCTATTAGTTTTTTTTTAAGAAATCTATCCGGTGAAAATTTAAAATTTCAATACCTGAATACTAAATGTTTAGTAAAAAAAAGTAGGAGTATGTTTGGTCAACCTTTTTAAAAATAAGAGCTAGGTAAACATTTTAATGTGACTAGTGATGTTGGCACAACATTCTCTTAAACCCGACGTGAAATTTTTTTGACCTAAAGCTATGAACCAATGAGGCCATAATCAAGGGACGTTATCCCCATTTAACAAGGGTGAGGCTCAAACGTGTGAGCATATTGGATAAGTGAAGGTACAGGCTCATGATCACAATGGCCTAGTAAGGGTTTGAACCTTGGTGGGTACAATAACAACACCACCACTTACACTAAGTGGTGATCCTCGAGTATGTCTAATCAACCTAAGTACAAGAAAATATATTGTTTTTGTAACTTTCAAAATAAGTAGAGGACACATGCTCGGATGTGATGCATATTTTTTTGTAATTTGTTTGCAAGTAAATAATCAGTTATGAAATTTTTTTAGGACATTTTAAAATATTAAAAATTATTTGTTTACTCCCCATAACTTGACCAAATATTTATGAATTTTTTAATCCTATAATTTGGGAAGCATGGAGTGTGACACATCTTTTAGATTCAAAAAATGTGAAATCATTTGAAATATATAGATGTTTTTCAATCAACCTATCAATTAGGACTTTAGACATAATGCATATAGAAAATCAATAATAATTATTATAAAATTTGAAATAAGGCATATCTTATATTGTTGGAAAGTTGACAATTTCTTGAATATGCCCTTTTTGTTTCATTAAATATGGATACCTGGATGAAACCTCTAAACATATTGGAATAGTTGACCTTTTATTCCTGAACCTCCCAAGACTAATTCCAAAGCTTTCTCGAGGCAAAAATGGAGGGAAAAATGTAGAAAAAAAATGTTAGAAATGATTTTTTTAATTTCCAAAAACATATATCTTTTTTTATAATTTTCAAAATGGATATCCATTTTGAAAAGCCTAAAAAAGTACATTTAGTAAATTGGGTGTTTCTTATCAAATTTTTTATTTTTATAAGCTTTGAAAATGTGATTAGAAGCTCTATATAATAGAATAGGTAGTGTTTCTATATTTATGCATAATAATAATAATAATAATAAGTAATTTAAATTCATCCTTCAAAATTTTAAAACATCAAATGCTCATAACTTTTGAATACAAAGTCATTTTTTCATAATTTTTTTGGAATAACTATCTCTAAATACTTGAAACATTAAATGAGTAATAAATAATAAAATTTTAGGCTATATACTAAGGAGAGTAATAAATTTTGATAAAATTTCATTTCTTTTTGTTCCTTTCTCTACCCGTATCTCTCTCTCCTAATATCTAAACCTATCTCTCTACCTCTCCCTTGCTCCCATGCTCCCTCTCTCTTTGTCCCTCCTTATCATCTCTCTCTCTATAGAATTTTCTCTCCCCCTCTCTCCTTCATCTCTCTTTCTCTAATATTATAAACCTGTCTCTCTCTAACTTTCCCTCCCTCCCTCTTACTCTCTCTACTTTCAATCTCACATCTCTCTCTCCCCTCAATCTCTAGATATATATCTTTGTCTCCCCTCTCACACACTCCTTCTGCCTACCTCTATGCCTCCCTAATTTTCTACCTTTCCCTTCCACCATTATTTTCTCTCTATTTTTATAGATATTTAGATCTCTTTGTATTTTTGTGAACTAAATGAATCCTATACAACTTATTCTTATTATGAGGTTTCTTATTCATATTAGGGTTTCTTATATCTATACTTTCATGATAAGTACATCTCAATTTTTATGTTTCTATCTCTTTACATGACCAATTATTTATTAATTTTATATTGTCACATCTTTTTCTATTATTATAATTGTAAAATGAATTTTATTTACCTTTCCCATCTTTTACAACCACATTAGGATTTTATTTTTCCATTTGATACATAATTGATATTTATACTTTTTCAATATGAAAGCACATGTCTTTTTTATTTAGTTTTCCTCTCTCCCTATCCTTCTCTCCCTCTCTATAATTTTCTATCTACATCTCTCTCCCCCTCCCCTCCCCCTCCCTATCCCAATATCCCCCCTCTTCATCTCCCTCTCTCTACCTATCTCTGTCTACTTTTATCTTGTCCCGAGCTATATTTTTTTACTTCATATCCATCTCTAGATATTTCTCCCTCTTTTTAACCCTATTTCTCTTTCTCTCCCCCCTATTACTCTTTCTTTCTATATCTCTCCACTTTTATCTCTACTTGTATCCCTCCCTCTACCTCTATTTATCTATATTTTTAAACCCCTGTCTATCTCTATCTCCATATCTATCTCTCACTCATACACACAGACTCCCTATCTCTATCTCTCCATCTTTGGATGTCTATCCATCTCTCTCCTTCCCTCCCTATTGTTCCCTCCTATATTTATCTACTTCTCATCTTTCTATTTCTTCATCTTTCTATTTATCCTCCTCTCTCTCCCTCTATTTATATATCTCTTACCATCTATATCTTTATACCTCTCTCATTATTTCACACACACACACACACACACTTTCTTATATATAGAGAGAGAGGAGATAATGAGACGAGAGATAGAAATAGAGATATAGAAATATGAAGATAGGGAGAGATATAGGGGTAAAAAGAGAGGGAGAGATAAGGAGAAGACAAAGAGAGGGAGAAATAGAAGGATAAATATGGAGATAGAAATACCTAGCAAAGATATAGAGACAAAAATATAGATATAGATATAAAGGTCTAGGCATCTAGAGAGGAAGAAAGAAAAAAAGAGAAGGATGGATAGGAAAAGAGAGACATATTTAGATATAGCAAAGAAGAGAGTGTATATATATATACATACATATATATATATA
>MU223584.1:5807077-5820402 GCA_018584345.1 Thuja plicata | reverse complement strand
ATATATATACACACACATATATATACATATATGTATATATATATGTATATGTATATATATATGTATATGTATGTATATATATGTATATATATTTGTATATATACATATGTATATATATGTGTATATATATAGAGATACACACACAGATATATATATATCTGTGTCTGTGTGTGTGTGTACTTGAAGATATATGGAGAGAGAGAGAGAGAGCGTGCTAAATATATAGATATAGGGAGGTACTTGGATAGATAAAGATACGAAGAGGGAGATAAGGAGAGGAGGAGATAAAACAATATAGAGGAAGATGAAGATAGATAAATAGAGATACATGGATTGTGCAATAGAGTTCAATAGAGAGAGAAATAGAGATAGAGAGGGGAAAATATAGAGGGGGATATAGAGAAGGATGGAGAGAGAGAGCCATGGATAGAAAGACAAGGGGTGAATAGAGAGATAGAGGTAGAGAAAGGGAGAGATAAGAGGGAGAGAAAGGAAGGGTGAGAGATGGATCATAATTATATATAGAGGGAGAGAGATATTGATAGAGGAAGCTATAGAGAAACTGATAGGGAGAGAGATAGAGAGATAAGGAGATGGAAGTAGAGATAGATATGTATAGAAAGGGATACAGAGAGTAGGATAGTTTAAGGGAAAGATGAAGCAAATAAGAGAGAGTTAGAGATAATAAGATATGGATAGACATGAAGATATATCTATAGCAAGATATAGATAGAGGGGGTAAGAGTGAGAGAGAAAAGAGGTGACAAAGAAGTAATAAATAGGTATAGCTAAAGGGAGGTAGAAGGAGAGAATAAATAGATAGAAGAGATATTAGCAGACAAAAAAAGAAATAGGGAGTAATAGGGATGCATGAGAGAGGGGGAGATAGAGATAGAAGGATAGATATATGTAGAGATAGATATAATGTGGGAAATATGTATAGGGGATGAGAAAAGGAGTGAGATAGGTAAAGAAGGAGGAGAGGGAAGGGAAATACATATATATCTAAAGTAAGGGAAAGGGAGAGAGAAGGAGAGGGAGAGATAGTGAGATATAGCTAATTAGAGAGAGAGAGAGAGAGAGAGAGAGAGAGAGGAAAAATTCCATGGTTATTTATAAATATGTTTTAGTCTCCTTTGTACATAAAATCTAAATGTTTCAATTCTTCTGGGAGCAAAAATTTGAAAAAAGGCAATTTATGCAAAAGTTGTGAGCATTTGAATTTTAAAAACTGAATGATGAAATTAAAATTAATTTTTGGTGTATAATCTAATAAAATTACCTTATCCATTTTGAAGATCTTTGAATCACCTTTCCAACGCTTGTGAAATCAAAATGCTGATAAAAAACACAAAAGTTTTTGATTGAGGTAAAAATAGGTTTTGAATGGGACCCGAAATCCTTTACAAGCTAGCAAAGATAAAAGAAAATAAAGTCACAAAAAATACAATGACTGCCAAAAATAGGAAAGGTAGTACCAATGAAAGTCGCAACAAAGAAATTACAAAAACAACTCCAGTCCCTTAAAAAGGTGAAAACCATCCCACACACTGACCAGCAGGCAGACCAAAAACTACCAGCAGAGAAGTTCACTCTAGCATCTTCAGGCTTTTCTCAGAATCCTCCTGCAAAACCTAAATTTTATGAATTAAGTCCTTGAGACTCATCAGCTCCTTAGGCTGAGTGACCATTTTCTTCTTAATGCTAGCTCTTGTTCTAGTCCTAGGACCTGAAGGTTGGTCATCCATCTTCGGAGAATCATCATCGATCATAATAACATTTTTTCCAAAACATTTCACTCCAGCAGAGCAAACAGAGCATTAAGATTATTGATCGTGACTTTTATACCTTCAATACTAAGAAAAATGATTTTAATGAACATATTTTCACTATTATTGACTCTGCTAAGGATGGGAGACAAATTCTCATCAATGATATTCGATATATTCTCATCCAGGTTTATAGTATAATCAAAATCCTCAATCCTACCATTTTTCATGAAAGGCCCATTTTTCCAGAGTATAGGATAAAATAGCTCTGCTCCTTGTGGCATTGATGACACTCATATTGGTGAATTTTTTAGTGTTGAAATATTCCTCAACTAAAGAAGTAGCCTTCCCTTTAGTCTGATTCTTATCCCTCTTATCCTTCCTCAACTAAAGAAGTAGCCTTCCCTTTAGTTTGATTCTTATCCCTCTTATCCCTCTCCTTGTTAGGACCAATATTCTAACTATCAGGGATTCTGTTGTTATTGTCTTCCCCCACACCTTTTCCAGTAGAATCATCCATCTTGGTTAAATTATCTGTATGAAAAGAGTTAAGGTTAGCCACACCTTCCTCAAAACCTTAATAATTGGTGTCTTTCTCCATATATTCTCTTTCCTCTTCGCCTTCATAACCTTCCTTATCATTCTCTCTTTCCGTGTTCTCCTGATGGGTAGACATGCTATTCTCCTTATACAAATCTGGAACCTGTTGCATCTTCTCAACCTCATTTAAATACTCCTGCTAGGAACTCATCTCTTCATCCCCGCGGATAGCATTGGTCTCCTCTAAAATCTTGTTAGCAAGACTACCTTTTCCAACTTCAGATCTATAGTCACCAGAACCACCCGGAGGAGGATGGAAAATATTATGGGTATAGGTAACAAGATCATTATAATTTTCATTCATAGGAGCTTCGTGCTCTTCCAAATTCTCCTTACTGTTATGTGCATTCCTATCTGCTTGCTCTTCCTCAGATGCGACATCATCCTTGTCATCTTCATACTGCATGCCCATAACCTTATAAAAAATAGATAGGGGAGCCTCCTTCTGGCCAATATTAGTCTTTTTAGATTCCTTTTTAGAGGTAGTGCCCACAATAATCTCAATTTTTTTTTCTTTTCTGCTTACTTTCATAAATTTGTTTCAGAACGGAATCCAGAATTTGATCTCTTGCATACTCAACAATCAAATTAATGAGGCCAACATGAAGAATAGGGGAATTGGATTTTATCCTGTTATCCATGATACCATAGGTCAAAGAGCTCAGAATAAAATAAGGGAAGGAAAGCCTAGCTTTATGATGAAAATGGTTGACGAGAAAAAATGAAAGTTGTACACCCTCGTGAATCTTCCGTCAAGAGTGAAATACTCCTTGATCACCATCAGGATTTGGGCCCGGATAAGCTTAATATTCTGAATGTTAAAAAATCCTCATTTCCCTTAACAAGCATAGATCTTTCTTCATCATTTCTAGGAAAATCCTTCAAGGCCTTTTTACCAAATCTTCTATCCTTGAAATAGTTCAAACCATCCAGCGAGAGACCCGTAATCTCAGCAATAATATCTAGAGTAAGAGTAAAGGACTTACTCACAAAGTTAACAACCCCATTGTTCCAACCCTCAACGAACACTTTGGTGATGTCCTTATTGTTGTCATGCAGTCTCCGAAGATACTCGTCGACACTACCCTTCTTGAGCTTCTTCCACACTTATTTCTTTTGAATCCATTTACATTTAGAGGGTTCCTCTTTTTTAAGATCCCCACCCATGTCTTCCGTTTCACAATTGATATCCTATTTACTGTCGCAAGGATAATTCACAACCACAAAAGCAACAGAGACACTAAAATTCAGCACATAGAGCTTGGTACCTAAAAGCTTTGAATCCCAAACAATCTTAAGCACCCACAAAACATGTATGATAAGATAGGTAATAATACAAATATGCTCCATCAAATATGCTCCCACAAATACGCTAGGTAATAAAAAACACAAAAGTTAAGCCCAATTACAAAAGCTTTTTAGGCTAACCAAAATGCTAAATATTTTGTTTTCCAAAATAATATTTGTTTCAAATGGATATTTGGTTTGGAAAACATAATATAATGAAAATTACTTTAGGAAATGAATATATGTCACTAATGGATATCTGTTTTGGATTGGTATTACAAATTCAAAGTCAAATTTTGTTTAACCCGTACAAAAATTCAAACACCAATTTCATGTTTTTTCAAAGTAAAAACACATTATTTTTTGTGTTGCCACTTTTAAGACCCCGTGCTCTTATAGTCACCCTACTTATAGTCAATTATCATCTATATTTTTTCGTAATATTTTCAACTTTTCATTGAGCGACTCTTCTTCATGTTTAGGTAGATTTTTATTTCAAGTATAAGGTTAGATACCCCATACAATATGGGGAGAGTTAAAACACTTAGTTAATATTTTGTGGAAAATGGATATGTTATATTATGTAGTACACCTCTATCAATTAATCTTATAGATTGATTGTCTTTCAGGATAAGTGATGATATTAAATTTTAGGGTTTATTAATACTTGCAAAATTTCATGTAATAGAAAATATACATGTAATATCAAAATAAATACAATTGGAAACACTTATTTAGTATTTTTTAAGTGGTGTAACATGCCTATAAGACTGCTAGTATTTCAAAGTCCTAATCCATGTTTTTGATAAAGTAATGCAACAAAATGAGGGTGTTGTCCCTTTACAAGCCAACCACAAGGGTGAACAACAACAAAACCATATTAACATCATAATAAAATTTTTAGCATAGGATCAATATCAACAGTTAAGCATCATAAAAAATTTAACCCTCTAGGGATAAACGTTAACAAGCACCCTCACATCACTATTAAAAACCAGAAAAAGAGACAGAGAAAAAACAACTAAACTATAACTAGTGTAGTGCATGAAAACCATAATAGTAGTAATACCCATTGTGGTATTGATTAAAAAACTATCAGATTCCATCATAGTGTCCAACACAACAGTTAAACAAGTTTTAAACAAAGACCACTTAGGGTCATAAACATCAATAATAAACCTATAAATCCAGATTGTTAAAATTGTTGGAGGCAGCCAATATATGTTCACAAAATCAAAGATCTCCATAAATAAAAAATGTGCAAATAGAGAAATATCATAAAAATCCAATGTGAAATGTGCAAATATCCCTTATTTATAAAGGAAAAAGAGAAGAGGTGAGAAGGTAAAAGTCAAAATTTGACAACCCCTCCAAGTATGGAATAAGTCTAGGTTACCATTGACAAGTGTTGGAACATTTGGTGAGTCTACATAAGACAAGACAAAATTCTAGATAACCTCTAAGTGAACTTAAATGTAGCATGAATATGATTCTACTAAGTAACCTAAAAACTAACTAGTTTGATAAAACCTCTTTTCACACTCACAAAAATGTGTCCCAAGTCCTTGTTAAAAAAAATTGTGGTATCGTTTGTTAGTAATAACTGAGAGGGGGGGGTGAATCAGTGGCCTCAAAAATATTCCAATTAATCAACCCAAAACTTAGTACCACAATATTAAGCCTCTAGCTATCTTCAGTCCTATAAGATGAATGCCTTCAAATATACTTATCAAATTACTACGCTCGGAATGCTTTGTTAAACCTTATTTTGTATGTTTACCAAATAGAAGTCTTTCAATTTACCAAAAAACAATAAATTAATTAGAGTATACCGATCAATCCAGATTATCTATGTGTAATGTAAAACACTAAAGTAATGACTCATAAACACATTGACACATGGATTTTTAAAGTGGAAACCCTGTTAAGGGAAAAACCACATGGGACCAGTAACCCAAAATTTTCACTCTTCTAAAGTGAGCTTGGTGAAGAGCCAACACTGTTAAAGGTTACAAACACACTGTTAGGTGTGACCTTGTTAGAGGATTTAAAAGATTAACTTGTCACTTGATATCGGGCATTTCTATGCTACCTTCCTTGTCCAAACTCTTCTGGTTTGTCAAATGGTATCGGGCATCTCATGCTATCTTCATGATCAAATTTTTGATACTCCTTGGGATGTATCTCAATATAGAAAGGATCTTTAAATCCTTCTTGGTTAAGAGACTTTCTGAATGAATGGCTAAACTAAAATAGTATGATCTGTTCGTATATACAACTTATACTTGCAAATTTTCAGATCTATTGTAAGCTCATTAAACCAATCTGATCAATATATCTTTTCAATACCTTTGCTCCACTTTTGTTCTGCTCGGTGATGCTATGCTATGTTGCTCGGTGTCCATAGAAATCTTTAGATCTTTTCTCAGCTTGATTGATCAGGACTGTATGAAGCTGTTCTTCAGAAGTTTCTCTCTAGCATCCTCTTTTTCATTCACTCCCCTTAATTCATAATGAATTAAGTTGTCTCTTTATAGACATGATATCACCCTTTCTAGGTTCTTGATTTTCTTGATCTTGGCGTGATCCGCAATCTTATCCAATCTGATTTAAAGCAAAACTCATGTCTTATCTCGCGGAGATCTTCTTGCCAATTGGACAAAACATCTTTAAATCCTTTACTTATCTCTGGCTTTATCTTGTCGATGAAAACAATGATAACTACCAGTTAAGTCTATATTTAGCTCTTCCAGCTAGATATTTTTTTCATTTCTGAACCCCAGTTAACTTTGATGTTTTAACTCTTTGATAGCTTCAGTCAACATTCCAGTTCTCCTTGGGATTCTCCATCAGGGTTGTCTGTCCATCGGTTTACACTATGATTCTGGCTGTCGAGTATGCTTGTGATTCTGCTCATCGGTTTTCTTGCTCGGGCATCACAATGACTTGACTTTCGATTATCTTTGTCCATTGGGTTCCACTAGCCATCAGTGTTTGAAGTCACATAGTGAATGCCTGTCTTTTATGCATTACTGAAAGCATAATCTTTATCTCTTTGATTCTCTGAAGTCTTTGACACTTTGATTATAACCAATTAGATTATATAAAGTTGACATCAATGACAATACAATCCATTAAGTGATTTAATTTCTTGCATTATCTTTCTACATTTTGGTGATCAACTTAACATCTCAAACATTCAATCAGTTACATGTCATCAATCTCTCCCTTTGGCATTGATGGAAACACACTACATTATCACACTATATTATTACTAATATAATATGAAATATAAAAATTTCATCAATCTTTCCTATTGTAACTATTACAAATGTCTGGCTTTTGATAAGCTCAAATAGCTTAGATTTGTTTCTTGCAGAGTGGTTTCTTCAATCTTCAATCCGTTCATTGGATAGATGTAGCATTTAATGTTTTTATTCTGATATGTGCTCTGCCTTGACTGATCCTCTTCTTGATAATATCTTTTTCCTTTGACAACAATCTCTCTCTTTGTATGAACTCTCTCCCTTTGTTACATCTCTCCCTTAGATGGATATTTCATATGTAATCAATCTCTCCCTTTGAATATTGATTAACTCTTCCTTCTGATTCTTAGGAACTTTACTTTATGGATAATGATATAATCTTTTCTGAGAATGAGATAATCTCTCCTTTATGATAATGAATCTCCTCCCTTGTGATAATGATATAATCTCTCCCTTTGACAACAATGCCAAACAAGTTTCTTCTATATCATCTTTCATCCTTTATATAATATATTCCTTGAATTTCCCTATCCATTAGCAATACAATGTCTCTGGTAATCAGTTTAGAGTTGTACCTTGTTTTGTACAAATGTATCTGTTGTTGTTCATTTCAGTGTTTTCATCAACATGAATGATCTTCTAATTGTGTGTAGGCTGATGCAGTCTCCTAGTCAGCTTACTAACCGATAGACAAGGGTTGTACCCTTAGTCTCTGTCTCAAGTACTTAAATGTATCCTTTGGTAATGGCTTAGTAAACATATCAGCTAATTGTTCCTTTGATTGAACATATTCCAATATCACTTCCTTTGCTTTCACTTGTTCTCTTAGATAGTGATACTTGATAGCAATATGCTTAGTCTTAGCATGCATGACTGGATTCTTAGAAATGTTAATTGCACTGGTATTATCACAATAGATAATTACTGGTTCAAGAATCTTCATATTCATACCTTCCAGTAATTGTTTGATCCATGCAATATTGGAGCAATTTGCAGCAGCAGCCACATACTCCACTTCTGCAGTAGACTGAGAGATGCATCCTTGCTTCTTGCTGATCCATGTGACAAGTCTGTCACCCATGAAGAATGCTCCTCCAGATGTGCTCTTTTGGTCATCAATGTTTCCAGCCCAATCAACATCTGTATAGACTTGTAGCTCAAATTTTCTTTCTCTTTTATACCATAAGCCATAGTCCTTGGTGTTCTTCAGATATCTCAGAATTCTCTTGACAGTAGTCATATGTGATTCTTTGGGATTAGCAGAGAATATTGCAACTATTCCAAATGCATGTGCTATATTTGGTCTGGTATGAACAACATACATTAGTTTGTCAATCATTAATCTATAAAAGGTTTTATTTACCTCATTTGATTTGTCTTCTTTCGTCAGCTTACATCCGATAGCCATAGGTGTTCCAACCGGTTTGGAATCTTCCATCTTGAATATCTTCAACACTTCCTTGATGTATTTGGACTGAGTGATATATATACCCGCTTCTTGTTGAAGAATCTATAGACCAAGAAAGAATTTGATCTCCCCAAACATAGACATTTCAAACTCTATGCTCATTTCATTAGCAAAGGATTTGCATAACATTTCATTTCCCCCAAAAATGATATCATCAACAAAAAATTCAGCAATCAGAATATTACCATCGGTATCTTCTTTCAAGTACAAATTGATATTTTCACTTGTTCTTACAAATTTTATGCTAATGAGATAGGAGTGAAGTCTTTTATACCAGGCTCTAGGTGCTTGTTTCAATCCATACAAGGCTTTATGTATTCTACATACCATGTTCCTCTTGTCTGGATCAACAAACCCTTCTAGTTGTTTAATGTATACCTTTACTTCCAGTATTCCATTTAGGAATGCAGATTTGACATCCATCTGGTATACCTTGAATACTATGAATGTAGGATAAGCAAGTAAGATTCTAACTCCTTCTAGTCTAGCGACAGGTGCAAAGTTTTCTCCATAATCAATACCTTCTTCTTGTGCATATCCCTTGCATACTAACCTTGCTTTGTTTCTTGTGACCTCTCCATTCTCATTCATCTTGTTTCTGAATATCCATTTGGTACCGATGATATTCTTGTCATCTGGTCTTAGTACTAGTGTCCATGTACAATTCTTCTAATTTTGTTCTATTTCTTCATTCATAGCACTGACCCATTCTTCATTCTCAAGTGTAGTATTAACATATTTAGGCTCAAAATCACAAAGAAAACATCTAGTGTTTAGTGACTTACTTCTTGTTCTCATTCCAGCCTTCTTGTCTCCTATGATTTGATTTTGTGGATGATGTCTTCTGACATACTTGGCAAGTTTTGGTTCAGCTCTTTGTTCATCATTATGATCATCTTCTTGACCTTCATTCTGATCTCCATCTTGAGGATTTTCCTAATTTTTGGTAATTACAGCCTGATGCTCAGGTGCAATGTTTTGTTTCTCAAGAGCAATACACTATTACTCAGGTAGAGTGTCACGTTCTGTATATACAAACCTGTTGTAGTCCTCTAGTTCTCTTCTGCTTTCCTTATCATTCTTTTATGCAAACTCATCTATTTTCACATTTGCACTTTGAATGATCTTGTTAGATGACTTGTTCAGACATTTATAAGCCTTGCTTTTGGTTGAGTACCCTAGAAAGATACCTTCTTCACTTTTGGAGTCAGGTTTTCCATTTCTATCATCCTTCGAAATATAACATTGACTACCAAAGATTATGAAGTAACTTACATTGGGTGTATGACCATACCAAAGCTCATAGGATGTCTTCTTTGTGTCCTTCTTCAATTGTACTCTTTTTAATATGTAGACAATAGTACTGACAGCTTCCCTCCAAAAAGTTTGAGTGATTCTCTTCTCAATCATCAATGTTCTTGCACAGTCAACAATTGATTTGCTTCTCCTCTCAACAATTCCATTTTGCTGTGGTGTTCTCAGTGTAGAAACCTGTCTTTTAATTCCATGCTCATTGCAATAGTTATTTAATTCATCTGAAGTAAATTCCCCTCCTCTATCTGACCTTAATCATTTCAATTTCTTTTCACTTTATTTTTCTACCATAGCCTTATACCATTTAAACATCTTGAATGTTTCTGATTGATCTTTTAATAACATGACTTTCATCATTCTAGAATAATCATCAACAAAGAGAATAAAATACCTCTCTCCATAGTAACTCTTTGTTCTCATGGGTTCACATAGATTTGTATGGACTAATTCTAGAATTGCATTAGATGTATGGGTTTTACTCTTGAAACTAGACTTTGTCATCTTACCTTTTTGACAATTTTTGCACATGATATGCTCGGGCTCAGTCATGCTTGGTAAGCCTCTGACATTCCTTTTGTTGCTTATCTTTATCTTGTTGTCAAAATTCACATGACACAATCTTTTGTGCCACAACCATATGTCTTTGTTTCTAGCCATAAAACAAGTGGTGTTAGTGTCATCAAGATAGAAAAGGTTACCTTTTTTCTGCTCACCGTTTCCGATCAACCTTCTTGATTCATTGAAGATCTTTTCCTTTTTATTTTCAAATGTCACTCGGTGACCTGTATTAGTCAGCTGTGAAACACTTAACAAATTATAATTCAGTCCTTTTACCCAGTAATCATTTTCACATTTGATCATGTTATTCAACATTATAGTTCCTTTACCTTCAACTGGACAAGGTGTATCATTTCCCATTCTTACTGAACCACCATTATAGTATTCAAAAGTCTCAAAATTTTTTTTATCACCAGTCGTATGGTGAGTGTAGCCACTATCTATGATCCAGACATCATTCTTACTAACCTTAGATATGAGTGCAGTTTCTACATACCTTTCTTCTTCTTCATCTGAATCATCCTTCATGGCTACAAATACCATCTCAATTTCTTCTTTTGATTCGGTGTTAGTGTCACCATCTCTGTTCTCAACTAGGTAAAAAGCTATCTTCCCTTTTTCCTTGTAGTCTCAGGTATCTCTTTTGTCAGATTGTCGGTTGCTTCAGTAACCTCTATTATCACCTCTATCAAACTTCTTCTCATATGATCTGTCATTACTTCTATCATCTTTTCTTCAGTTTGGACATCTTGTAGCAAAGTGTCCAATCTCTTTACAATTGAAACATACAAGTGGTAATTTACCTTTGTATCTACCTTTGCCTCCCTACAATATTCTAGCCATTAGTGCTTAAATATCATCAAGTCCTTGATCCTCATTATCACTTTCACTATCATTTCTAATAGCATGACTATGCCTTGAATTACTTATTTTCAAAGAAGATTTGAATGTAGATTCCATTGATGGTAAGACACTATTATCAAAGTTATTCATCTCAAATGAAATCAGTCTACCAATTAGACTATCTAGAGTAACTATATTGTTTGCAACTGCTCTCATTTCTTGAATATCATAAACTCTAATAGCATATACAGGCAGTAAGGTTCTTAAGATTTTACTTACCACTTTCTCCTCTTTAAGTACACCTCCAACTCCTCGGATAGCATTGACTACCTCTTTGATTATTTAGCTATACTAAGTGATATTTTCTCCTTCTTTAATCCTTAGGTCATCAAACCTCCCTCTTAGGCTTTCTACCTTGGCTCTTAGTACATTAGCATCTCCTCCGTGTACCAGCTTCAACTTATCCCACATTTGCTTTGCAGAGGTGCAGCTTTTGACATCTTCAAACTCAACATCGAAGAGTGATGAGGCAAGTTCTATCATCATGCAATTATGCTCATACTTTTCTCTTAATTTCTCAAGAATGTGAGGTCCTGTAGGCAACACATATTCAGTATCAAGGTGTTGAGTAACATCGTTACCAATACTTGATAGGTGGAGTCTTATTCTTCTTTGCCATGATGCAAATTTATTTTTATTCAACTTGGGCACATCTCATCTATTCTTCTTGTGATATTTTTCTTGAGTTGTTAAACTCCCTTTCTAAGCACACAAGCTCTAATACCAATTGTTAGTAATAACTGAGAGGGGGTGTATGAATCAGTGGCTTCAAAAATATTCCAATTAATCAACCCAAAAACTTAGTACCACAATATTAAGCCTCTAGTTATCTTCAGTCCTATAAGATGAATGCCTTCAAATATACTTATCAAATTACTACTACTCAGAATGCTTTGTTAAACCTTATTTTGTATGTTTACCGAATAGCAGTCTTTCAATTTACCAAAAAATAGTAAATTACTTAGAGTATACCGATCAATCCAGATTAGCTATGTGTAATGCAAAACACTAAAGTAATGACTCATAAACACATCGACACATGGATTTTTAACGTGGAAACCTTGTTAAGGGAAAAACCACTTGGGACCGATAACCCAAAATTTTCTCTTCTAAAGTGAGCTCGGTGAAGAGCCAACCCTGTTAAAGGTTACAAACACATTGCTAGGTGTGACCTTGTTAGAGGATTCAAAAGATTAGTTTGTCACTTGATAGCTGGAATTTATATGCTACCTTCCTTGTCCAAACTCTTCTGGTTTGTCAAATGGTATCTGGCATCTTATGCTATCTTCGTGATCAAACTTTTTGATACTCCTTGGGATGTATCTCAATATAGAAAGGATCTTTAAATCCTGCTCGGTTAAGAGACTTTCTGAATCAATGGTTAAACTGAAACAGTATGATCTATTCACATATACAACTTATACTTGTAGATTTTTAGATCTATTGTAAGCTCATTAAACCAATCTGATCAATATATCTTTTCAATACCTTTGTTCCACTTTTGTTCTACTCGGCGATGTTATGCTCTGTTGCTCGGTGTCCACAGAAATCTTTAGCTCTTTCCTCAACTTGATTGATCAGGACTGTATGAAGCTGTTCTTCATCAGTTTCTCTCCAGCATCCTCTTTTTCATTCACTCCCCTTAATTTGTAATGAATTAATTTGTCTCTTTATAGACATGATATCACCATTCTAGGTTCTTTATTTTCTTGATCTTGGCGTGATCCGCAATCTTAGCCAATCTGATTTAAAGCAAAACTCATGTTTTATCTCGCAAAGATCTTCTTACCAACTGGACAAAACAACTTTAAATCCTTTACTTATCTATGGATTTATCTTGTCGATGAAAACAATGATAACTACAAGTTAAGTCTATATTTAGCTCTGCCAGCTAGATATTTTTTCGTTTCGGAAGTCTAGTTATCTTCGGTGTTTTAACTCTTTGATAGCTTCAGTCAACACTCCAGTTCTCCTCGGGCTTCTTCGTCGAGGTTGTCTGTCCGTCGGTTTACACTATTGTAACATAAAAAATAGATGTTCATGGAATAAGAGTGTTTTGATGCTCAAATCATTTTTCACCTTACATTTAATGTTTAGAGTGGAGGGAAAGATAAGATATTCCCCTTTATTCTCAAATGCACAAAGGAAGGATCCAAATTG
>MU223584.1:5787517-5807027 GCA_018584345.1 Thuja plicata | reverse complement strand
TCAATCTATTGGAAATAAGAATAAAGAAGGAGATCCTAGGTTTCCCTCTTAAGATGTGTGTTGAAATGGATGTGATTGTAAATGTGTGATAGATTTAGAATGATTAAGGATTTGAATTGAAATGAATAATAGAAATGTACTAACCTTGAAATGTTGTAGATCAAAGAATGTTGTTTTCTAGGCTTTGTACTATGTTTCTGGAGATGCTGACAGTTGATACCAAACCGGAACACAGAGATAGATAAAACCCAGAAATCTCTTTTTCATTCTGATGTCGTCTTATGAAAAAGGTCGACCCTGTACCACTTTTGCCAACTCGATCTACTCAACTCTGAAAGTGTCCCTGTTCGCACATTCCGAAAGAAAACCGAAAAGGGTATCCAGATCTGGCCTCGGATCTACAGTCCCAAACCTGTACCTTGAAAGAGTTTTGAGGATGCACAAAGGATCTTGAAGGAAGATCACACCATCATGATGGCTAGATCTAGGGTTTGAATGATGAATCTTGAATGCTTGAACCAAATCCCTTCAAAGGCTTGAAAGCTTGAATCCTTGATCTTCAATGGAGAACTTGAATGCTTGAGAGGAAGACTTGAACACCTTGAGAGCTTGAAAACATGTAGAACAATGGATGCTTGAACAAAATCTTGGCTAGAGCTTTTTGTACTTGGAAGACTTAGTTCGCTTGATGATGGTTAGAGAAAATGAGAGGAGAAGGCTTCCTTTTATATGAAATTAGGGCACAATCTTCTAAGGAGGCCGACATAGGAGAATTAAATTTCAATTAGACCCATGCCCCTAGAAGAGGACCTATATTAAATATAATTTAGGAATCCCCGCTTTGGAGCCCGAAACAGCTGACCTGGAAGCTGGAGAGAACTTTTTGCAAAGACCAACATCCGGGAAATTGTGGGATTCTAGGTTTGGGACCCTGGGACAGGGTTGAGGTCGGCCATGTCCTAGGATAGGGCTGAGGTTGACCCTGTCCTAGGGCAGGGCCGAGGTCAACCCTATCCTAGGAGGTCAACCCTGTCCCTGTATCCTAGAAACAGAGTCCTGCAACCCAGAATGCAGAAATCAGTCCCAAAAGTGGTATAAGGAGGAGCAGATCAGGGGGGATGATGCAGAAATGGGGGGATAATGTAATGGAGGTCAAATACATCCCCTAAGGAGGGATAAACGCTCTTAACATGGAAGTGCTTCCATTTTAAGATGATACAACTATGATTCTGGCCGTCAGGTATGCTTGTGATTCTGCTCGTCATTTTTCTTGCTCGGGCATCACAGTGACTTGACTTTCGGTTATGTCTATCCATCAAGTTCCACTAGCCATCGATGTTTGAAGTCACATAGTGAATGCTTGTCTTTTATGCATTACTGAAAGCATAATCTTTATCTCTCTAATCCTTTGAAGTCTTTAACACTTTGATTATAACTGATTAGATTATATCAAGTTGACATCAATGTCAATACAATCCATTAACTGATTTAATGTCTTGCATTATCTTTCTGCATTTCGGCGATCAACTTAACATCTCAAACATTCAATCAGTTACATGTCATCATCCTTATCCTCACGGGGTATGGGGTGCTTCTATGTGAACCACTAAAAAGGGTTAGAGTAGTTCTTGTACAATTTTGTTCAAAAAATTGTTTTCCCTAATAATGCTAAAACAACATCCAAATCATGGTGTAATACTTTGTCGATAAATATGTTAGTACTTCTTGAAGGTGCAGTTCTTTATAGGAATAGCTTGTGTGCGCCATGTAAGATGCACCTTTGTTGTTAGGATGAATGAAAATTGTGATTTTTCATTGTAGATTTGATTAACACTACACATTTAATTATTCATTTTTAAATTTTAATATTGAAAATTTAAAATAAATAAAATTAAATCTTTCTTTCTTTTTCCACTATCTATTATCATATCACTAGTGTGTCTGAATTACACCAAACTACCCATTAGGGTGGTTTATTTAAGTACTAAACTTAATTGGAAATGGACTGTCAAGTAATTTGGAATGTGGAAATAACATCTAGGTTCAAGAGTTCTAAGAATATTCAATTATGGATTATCCTCTTGTGACTTCATCCTTGGAGCATATTATATGCTTTTTATTCTCAATGTTGTTTCACTATCATTGAATTATTCCAGCTAACGATCTAATTGAGAACTTGACTCATCAAAATTCTAGTAGATTCCTATAGTGTTCTCTTAGATGTTTATAAGCAATACCTAATGTGAATTTAGATATCAAAATGTTAAAATGAATACGTTTTAGATTGTACAAGAATTAGTCAAATAAGGGTTGTGACTTATAAGATCACTTCTACATGTCAAATTAGTTCTGCACTCAAGGAGTTTGTTTGGAAAAAGTGACCCTAGATAACACAATCAAAGTAACAAGACAATGACATAAGATAAACATTCAAAAACTTCACAAATAGATTTATAAAAGATATGATATTTCAATAATCCCAAATAATGTTTAGCAATACTTCTAAATATCAACTATTAAACATTTAACAAATCAAAATTGACTTCAATAATTTTATTTGTAAAAATGATCCCAATAACAAAATCAAAATTATAGATCAATTACTACATATAAACATTCAAAATCTTCACAAATAAATTTATAAAAATAAAATATTTCCATAACTAAAACAATGTCAACTAATAAACTAAATACCAATAAAATCAGTTTTTTTCAATCTTACTTATCAAACACCCAATTTCTAAAATTTCCTAAATACACTCAATTATCAAGAATAATTTGTATTTGATTGAATACTTTTAATGAATTGACATAATAAGGTGTGAAAGGAGAAATAACGAGTAACAAACAAATTGTTTAAACTGGTGGAGAGTTCCAACATGTACGACCAGAAATGATAAGCTATATGAACCATAATGACATAACCATGAAAGCTTTATCTGTACCTAAAAGTCTCTATGATATTACCAGACAGGTCGAGAAAGCCACAGAACAGCCATTACAGAAAACGTACAAGTTTGAAACGGGGAAACTTGATCTCGACCTCACAGCTTTCACCATAAATCAGTAGCAATATCCGTACCCCAGTCACGACCTGCAATAATGGGAAATTTCTCCTACCGTTAGGGGATGACTGCAACTAATAATCCTTACTCATCAATGAACTGAAAATGAAAGGTTTTTAATAAGGTCCCCCAGTTAGAAGTAGTTAGGGATCCAAGAGCAACACATGGTCTTTCTTAGACATGGGCGTCAAAGTGTTATAAAACTTGAAATCTCTTTTAGAGTGCAGTTTTGTCTATTCTTGTCTCCTCAACAAGTGCTTAAATCGTCAATTTCTAAGGTATCTTCAAAACTGATATGGATGTCGAGCATTCTATGATGAAATGTCATTATGTCTCCACGGTTCTCTTGAATCCAAATAAAATGAAAGATAAGTATTTTAATAACATTCAAGAGTCAAAGTAGTCTACGGTATAAAAAAGCAGCACATGATCCTTCTTGGAAACAGGGCACCAAAGTCCTACAAAACTTGTAATCATCTCTTGAGATCAAATCATAGAAGTTTGCTCTTTTGTGCATACTTTTTTTCTTCAAACAAAGTGCTTAAAATGTCACTTTTCAAGATGTCTTCAAAATTGATATTGATGTCGAGCTCTCCATGATGAAATGTCATTACGTCTCCACCAGTTCTTTGAATCCAAATAAATATGAAGCAAATCTTTCTTAGACACAAGGTACCTAAGTCTTATAAAGTTTATAATCCTCTTGAAATCATATCTTTGGCAGTGGTTTTGATCAAGATGTTTACAGTGTTGCCCATACTTCCCTTCTCAATCAAAGTGCTTAAATCTTCACTTTTCAAGATATCTTCAAAACTGATATGAATCTCAAACATTCCATGATGGAAATGCCAATATGTCTCCACCATTCCCTTAAATCCAAATAAGTGTGAAATGAATCTTTGTTAGAAACAAGGTACCAAAGTCTTATAAAATTTATATTCTCCTCTTGAACTAGATCTTTGAGAGCAAATCTTGATCAAGAAATTTGTAGTTTTGCTTAGACTTGTCTTTGAGAGTGAATCTTGGTCAAGAAATTTGTAGTTTTGCTTAGACTTGTCTTTGAGAAATCTTGCTTAGACTTGTCTTTGAGAAATTTTGCTTAGACTTGTCTTTAAGAGTGATCTTGATCAAGAAATTTGTAGTTTTGCTTAGACTTGTCTTTGAGAGTGAATCTTGATCAAGAAATTTGTAGTTTTGCTTAGATTTGTCTTTGAGAAATTTTGCTTAGACTTGTCTTTCAGAATGATCTTGGTCAAGGAATTTGTAGTTTTACTTAGACTTGTCTTTGAGAATGAATAATTTGTGGTTTTGCTAAATCGTCACTATTCAGAACGGGTATGAATGTTGAGAACTCCATGACAAAATGCCTGTATGTCCCACCATTCCCTTGAATCTAAACAAGTGTGAAACGAATCTTACAAAATGGGTTGCAGGAATACCGTAGAAGTACACATCAATGGCGTCATGGAGGTGTAAAGTTTTCTTGGCCGGTGGGTCCTAACTAACATCCAAAGAACCCACAAGGAATCTCATCCCATAACCCCATAACTGAAGTGAGAAATGGGAAGTAGAATGAATCAGTTCAAGATTTCCCAATCAACTGCCGTGCCGTTTAGCTTTCAATCTCTTCCCTTAAAACAAATTTCGTTTTCCTTCTTTTATCTGCTTGTCCATCACAGATCTCCAATGCTATTGGAGTCCCTGCTGTAGGTTGCCCTACCTAACTATACCTGATTTGATTTCTATGTCCAACTTTATAACTCACTTTGCCTTCACTCTCACTTTTCATCCGACTCCACACCATACTGCGATTTAACACACAACTTGTAAATCCTTTATGTTTTGGATTTGCTGCAGAGCAGTTAAATATGTAATCCCCTGTTCTAATTAACGTGCCACACAGCACTGAAAATTGAAAATAATTGTTTTAGTTTCTGATTCCTTAAGTAACAGTGACAGAATTGACTAGAGGCCATACCAGGGTTTAATTTAATTAGGCCATTTCAACAGCCAATAATTGACACAGGGAATTCCATGGACCAAGCAAAGAGAGACGTGTGAATGAATCCATAAACCCTCACTTTGATGGTTTGTACAATTCATCAGTACAGGAGATATAATTCAGAATCAGTATCTAGTTACGTGGATGAGAATCTAACACAGATGTAATTATATAAACCCATCATGCCTGCCTCTCAAATGCAGGACCAAATCATAGTTTTTGCCTTGGTTGGTCTTGAAAAGCTCACTTGAGAGAAAAAAAGAAAAGAAAGAGAATTAGGGAGCTAGAATCTAGATATGACAGCACAATTAGCTAGATCTCTTTGTAAATTTCTGCTACTCTTTTGTGTCTTAGATGGAATTCAATGCAGATTCCATATCCCCAAGCTTTCTGTGAGTGAAATTGTTGGTGAGAAGCTTCCTGAGCAACAAAAGACAGTAAGAGTTGAGCTTGTTCACAGAGATTCATTATCTCCCAATATTACAGCCTCAGAACGTTTGAAAAGAGCCATAGAAAGAAGTCATGAGAGGCTACAAAAATTTCAGCTCTCTCGTTCATATCAGGACAAGTTGGTGGATGATATCAAAGATGCCCAAGGTCCTGTAAGTGCAGGAAATGGAGAATTCCTGCTGAAAGTCTCAATTGGCAGCCCTGCTCTGTCCTACTCTGCAATTCTGGACACAGGGAGTGACTTAACATGGACCCAATGCAAGCCTTGTGTTGAATGCTACAAACAACCCACTCCAATCTTTGATCCATCCAAATCCTCTACATTCAGTACAATCCCCTGTTCAAGTTCTCTCTGTCAGGCTCTTCCATCATCCATATGCTCCAAGTCACAGTGTGAATATCTCTACACTTATGGTGACTATTCTTCCACTCAGGGGATCCTTTCATATGAGTCATTCACCCTTTCTTCTGAAAAGCTTCCCCATATTGCATTTGGCTGTGGCCTAGACAATGAAGGAAGTGGGTTCTCTCAAGGAGGTGGCCTTATAGGCTTTGGAAGGGGCCCCTTATCATTCATTTCACAGATTGGAACCTCTGTGGGGAACAAGTTTTCTTATTGTCTTATGTCCATTAATGACCCTCCTTCTAAAACTAGTCCTTTGATCCTGGGGACAAGTGCAGGCCTTGGTAGCAAGTCTTTCGGCACTACTCCTCTTCTCCAAAGCAGTGCACAGAAAACCTTCTATTATCTTTCCTTAGAAGGCATAAGCATTGGGTCAAAGCTACTGGATATCCCTACTGATACCTTTAGTTTTCAAGCTGATGGATCTGGTGGAATTATCATAGACTCTGGAACAACCATCACTTATTTAGAGCAGAGTGGTTATGATATTCTGAAGAAAGGATTGGAGTCTGCAATTAAGCTTCCACAGGCTGATGGCTCTGCTATAGGATTGGACCTCTGTTATACTTCTGCAGCTGCTACTGCAAAATTTCCTAGTGTTACTTTTCATTTCAAAGGAGCTGATTATGTTTTACCCGAGGAGAATTACTTGATTCAGGATACCAGTGGTGTTGTCTGCCTTGCAATGTTGCCTAGCTCTGGCCTCTCTATATTTGGGAATGTTCAACAGCAGAACTTCCATATCCTTTATGACCTTGGCAAAAATACCTTGTCCTTTGCTCCCACTGTTTGTGATAGCCTGTAATTAATTTAGCATGGATATGTAAATTTTCATGCAAGAAATATATCCCACATGCAGTAAGTCTTCCACATGCAGTAAGTCTTCCAGTATAAGGAATCTAGGTGTACTTATATGTTTGTACTGAAAATCTTATTGTTCACTGATTTGGTACCTATGTACTGTAGAGATAGGTAGATTTTGTAATTTCAATCCCTGGAGCTGACAACATCTGGAACTGCTTAATAAGCACTAAACAGAAGTGTTGTAGAATCAGTTATGCAGTCACATCAGTTAATATATTCTTGCTTTGGGTTACAAAAGGTGTTTGGTGCTCTTTACCATCAACATGGTAGAATAAAATAGAATAGAAATTTCGTAAGAGATTAAAAATGGTCTAAAAGATAGGAGACCCGTATTTCTTAGTTTTGAAAAAGGTTTAATGATTATTAAAAAAAAATTGATGATAATTGTTTTTTTTTAACAAATTTGGTAAAATAGTTGTAAATTAATTTATAATTATTTTTTAACATTTTTTTGTTAAATAGTTGTAAAGTGTTTGTATATTTGATTCAAATATTCTAAGAAGCTTCAAACTCTAATAAAATGTTTCTTAGATGTTCTTAGCATGCAAAAGATGCAAATCATAGTCATCATTAAGTTTTTGATTAAGGTAAAAATAGGTTTTGATGGGGCCCTGAAACCCATTACAAACATAATTTAAAGGGGGTTTGGAGCCCCACTAAGATGAAACACTGCAACAGATAGAACATTTGCAAAACAATAACCCAAGGTCAGTCCAAATCCAACAAACAGACAACAGTCATTAAAGGCAGATCATCCAAAGTACCGATTGCCCAAGAGAACCCACGAAGAGGCTGAAGCTTAACAACAAGAACGAATCTCCTAAGCAAAGAGATCCATGAGGTTTTGATAGCTCCCCAAATCACAATATTTGGATTTTAACATGGCTCCCAAAACCATGATTAAAAGTTGCCACAAAGGATTGTGCATCAAAGAACCAGCAACCACAGAAACCAACATGGCCTTCAACCCCAAATCTGAGCAATCATAGCATACTGCAGTCTATAACAAGCACCAAGACTCCACGTCTCTGACACGATAATCCACCTCCATTGGATAGGTCGTCACCTCAATTAGACTGAAGAAATAGGAGACAAGATGAAGAACGAACCACAACCAAAAAGTTATCATACATAACCCCACCTCAATAGGGGCAAGCTCCACCTCTATAGGAGCCTTTTGGAGGTGAAACCAACCACAACCAACAACAACCCATTAAACAAAAAAAAAAGAGAAGAAACGAGGCTCCAAAAGGGCCAGAAACAACCCACCTTAACCAAAAACAAAGCGCGACCAAGTAGGGCCCTTGAAAACTGGTAGCATCCTCTTGGCCAACAACCAGCACCAAGCCCCCACGAACTGGGAACAAAGAGTTGTCACCAAAGGTCCACCAGTAGGAGGCAACATCCACAACAAGATCTTCAATAAAAAGGTCCCCAGGCCTTTTGGAATACACCCCGGGTGAACCCGCAATAGTGGGTTACACTTTTTTGCCTAAACGGGCATTGAAGTCTACATTTTGAAAAAAAACTTTCAGATTCGGATGCATATTATCGTTAAACTGTTTGAAATTGGAAGATGAAGTAAACTAGAGTCTTTTAGGATTTTTTGTCTAGATTCTAAATATATTTTTTTCTTTTTTTTTTGAATTGATTTGAATGGTTTTTTTTTTCTCCCACGAAAACTTCTATGTTGCTGAAAATGTCATTTTCAAAAAAGTTACATTGACTTCATAAAACATAATTTTTTTTCTAAAATAGATATCAATGCGATTCTTTTGAATTTGGTTTTGTAACATCCATACGGAGGGCATGCAATTGGTTTGATGATTTTATCATGATTATTGCATATTTTATGAACGTTTGAAGTAGAGTAAACTGTAATGTTGACATACCTTGACTGCATAGCTTATAACTTATTGTGTATTTATCGAAATTCAATTTTTTTTAATAGAAAGTAGACTCAAAGCTGGAGGGCACTATTATTATTTTTTTTTAAATTCTCTTTTCTACTATTTTTCATTGAACGTCAAACTTGGAGGTTTATATTAGATAAAAAAAAACCTAGATTTGATGCACATCAAAAAACACAGACCTAATTAATTCAAAAATTGTCAAATATATTTTTTAGAAAGCTCGTTCAGTGTACTTGTGCGATGAAAAAGGACGTCGCTTTATTCTTCCATTTGAGCCCCGCGCTTGAGCCCTAAAGCCCTGAAAAACTATAAATTTTTGTTAGCCTCTGCAAATGGCCTCTAATCAGAGGGTTTCGATAGAAACTACTTTCGATCGAAACTAATTAGTTTTGATCGAAAGTAATTTCTTCGTTTAACATGGGTATGGGTAAAAACCCAAGTAAAATCTTCACTAGTTAGTTTCGATCGAAACTAAGCAAAAAATGTAGTTTCGATCGAAACTAAGAATGTTTCGATCGAAACAATCAAATACTTTCTATCGAAAGTACATGACTAAACCTCCCACCTCACGGATTTCATGAGGAATTGCTTCCTCCGAAAAGGTGTAACCCACTATTGTGGGTTCACCCCCCTGCAAAACCAACGGAAGCCAGCCCCCACAAGGAACAAGGCTCAAAAGCATAGAAAACAAAGAAACCAATCAAGCCAAACAAACCAAGAGAAGATAAGTCTCCCCTCCACCACAAAACCCAAATAGCAATAATACTATGTCAGATAGGGCCACATAACCCCAAAAAAACCCCAAGCTCCACCACTAGAAGGACCAAAGTCACTAGGTGGGCTGAAACTACACTCGGCAACAACACTGCCCAAATGCTGAGGATTGACACAACCAGGGGGAATAAGTCCTTCCAAAAGAGAAGATGCAAAACATGCTTCATAACAAAACCTAGCGGCTACAACCACAAAGAAAGAATCAGAACAACATCGTGGCTTACCAAGAAGCACCCAATATCTAACATCGCTCACTTGAGAAAACAACCCACCCCTGAAAATGCCAAGTCCATCAGGGAAAACCAACCCCGCCCTTCCAACCCCAAAGTTGCAGAAAAAATGCTCACCACGAACAACGAAGACTATAGGGACCAAAAGAATGGGAAGCACCAATAGAAGAGAACTCTTGAGACAGCTTCCCACGAAAATGATAGAGAAAACCACAAAAACCCCAAGGGACAGAATGACCCAAGAGCGAAAGGACTTCCAAAACTACCAACGAGCACCAAGGATGGGCCCTTTCAACAAAATCAAAGGCCAACAATACGTATCGCTACCTTGAACTGGCCAAAAAGAGTTGACACTGCTATAGGGTGGTCCCAAAATAGTGTGTCCCATTTTTTTGAAGATCCTGATTTTTGCTGAAATTACACATTTTTAAGAAAATATGATGATTTAAGTCTTGAGAGCTCCCATTTGTAGGAGTAAATTGAAAATGGTTAGATAAAAGCCTCTTAGATCAAACTCTCTTTGGTATAATCTATCTAGTCCTCACTCACACCTATAATCGACTCTCCTTTGCACCCATCAAAACGATGACAAAAAATCTCTTTGACATTAAATTTTTGTGGGATCAAATAATTTCATTTGACAAATCCAAATACAGGATGATAGTACTCAGAGAAAGATTTCCAATGATTATGATTTTTATATATATCAAGTTTATCATGACTTTTCTTTTAAAGTTTTACTGAACATAGGTTGACTAACCATTTAGCAACTTCTTTGTTCAACGCTCCTGGAAAAATAGTAAATTATGAAAAATAATTGTAAAAAATATCTAGGAAATAGGTATTCATGTTACCTTTCTATCAAAAATATAAAAAATGAATTTCGATATATACAGATAGAGTTAGAGTGATCCAAGTGAACCTATGCCCAAATTATAGTTAATGTCACTTCATAACTCAATAAACTATAAAACATTCAACTAAATTCAATGAAACCAATTGGATTCTCTATATATTGGTGTTACAAACCTAACTTCAAAAAAATTAATTTGTTATCAATTTTATAAAAAAAAGTTATGTTGATCAAAGTCAGTGTCACTCTTGAAAAATGCGGATTTTTCAAAAAAACATTTTTTGAAGGAGAAGGAAAAAAGGATACAAATAAATTCCAATTTTTTTTAAAAAAATATATATTTATAAACTAGAAACAAAATGCTAAAATTCACTAGTTTACATCATCTTCAAATTCTTAATGGTTTTACGGCAATAGGTGTCTGAAAGTAAAGTTTTTTTTTCAGAATGTTCGTTTTAGTGTTAAAGTTGGCCAAAAAGTGGGACATTGTATTGTGGGATCACCCTACAAACTCCAAGAGTGATAGAGCAAGCCACCTGAAACCCCCATCCGCCCAGCAGATCAAGATCCTCATCATCATCACCTGATCCCTCCTCTGAGATGCTATCTTCAGTGCATCCCCTGCACTTCAAAACCCTACTGGAACCCGCCTTCCTACTCGCCTTCCCGCTCATTGCAGTTGACATCAAGGATATAGTTACCTCGCCCTTGATTTCATTATTTTCCTTGCAAATATTGTTAATGCACTAGATGATAGTCAATATTGTATAATATATCTACCAATCAAGTATCCTCTCCTGAACAAATCTTGTCATAAAGTAGTTGCTAATGTGTTTATATACTTGTTGCTTCACACTCTATAGTGAAATGCTTTTCAAATTGCCCATATTGTGCAAAAGGTATGAACAATAACCACCACCTAGTTATCTACAATAGATAATAGCCAATATCCTATGATATGCCTATCAACCTTATCCTCTTCCAAACAAATATTGTAACAAAGCAACCGCTAAGTGTTTGCATACTTGACTCAAATATTGTAATAAGCTTCACACTATGTAATAAAATGTTTCTCAAATTGCCCCTACCATGCAAAAGATACAAATGATATCCACTACCTAGTTATCTATAATAGACAATAGCCAATATCTTATGATATACCTACCAAGGTCTTATCGTTTTCCAAACAAATCTTGTAGCAAACTCATTGCTAGAATCTCTGTGTACTTCACTTGCATATCATAGTAAGCTTCACACTCTGAAATAAATTGCTTCGTAGATTGACGACAACCAATACCCTATGATATAACTACCAACCTCGCCCTCTTCCAAACAAATCTTGTAGCAAAATAGTCACTAATACTCCTACTAAGCTTCACACATTAAAATTAAATGCTTCTCCAATTATCCCCACCATGCGAAAGATACAAATGATAGCCATCGTCTAGTTATCTGCAAACACTATCCACTACCTATAATATAACTATTAGCCTTGTCCTCATTTGAACAAATCTTTAGCAAAGTAATCACTAAAATGTTCGCATAATTGACCCAAACATTATAGTAAGCTTCGTACTCTATAATAAAATGCTTCTCAAATTGAGCCTACCATGCAAGAGATACAAATAATAGCCATCATCTAGTTAATTTTGAATAAATGACAATCAATATCGTATGATATACATACCGACCTTATCCTCTTTCGAACAAGTTTTGTACCAAAATAGTCACTAAAATATTTGCATACTTGACCCAAACATCAGTAGACTATAGTCAATATCCTACGACATACCTACCAACTTTATCTTCTTTCAAACAAAACTTATAAAAAAACATTAACTAGAATTTCTTCATATTTCACTTGAATATCTTAACAAGGATGAGTGCAAACTTTTAGATTTAATGAAAAAAATTGTTTACACAATCAAATCAAAAAGCTGACACTCATTCTTATAAATTGTCAAAATCTAATAACTCTATATCATAATAAGTTTCACACCTTAGAAAAAAATACTCCTCACATTACCCCTACCATATAAAATTACCCCGAATTACCACCCCCTAATTATATGTGAACAATATCCTACATTATACCTTATATATATTTCTTGTAGCTAGAATATGTAGAATCGTACAAAACTCAAATAGGTAGATTATCATAAGTTAAATGGTAAAGTGGGCGTTTAAGTTTAGAATGTACGCACGCAACAGATTAGGTAAGTAGTGTAAGGTGAAGTGTCCAAACACCCCCTTGTCTATTTCAATAGCAAAGCATCTACGTGAGCAGGGGGTCCCATGGAAGAAGCATCTGATGGCTATTTTTAAACATAACAAATAGTGGTTGAATTAAAGGTCCTTCTTCACCAACAACACATATTGACCTTTTGGACGTCATGTGGCAAAAAGGATAAGGACAAGTTGTTAAAATGTTTTCAAATATATCTATTTGTAGCTCTTTCAATAATGTTCAATAAATAAATGTCTAACATATATGGTTTCAACTAAAATTTTGTAATGGTCATTCATTCAAAATTGTATTTCAAATATTAAATCTAATGTATGTATGTATGTATGTATGTATGTGAAAGAAAAATCTTGTAAAATTTTTTATGTTTTGTTTTAAATTGTTTCTTTTATATCATATAGTCTTCCTAAAGTTTTAATTATATTTTACAATAAAAATAGTTAACTGTGATCGTATAACCATCAAATTTAAAACTGTTGTTATAGTTTAGATTTGTTGTCTCCATCATCACTAGTACACAATAGTTAACCTTCCAACCGACAACCTGTATAATCAACTCAAATGACACTTGATAGCTACCACATTTAAATGGACTTAAGCACCACTATGAGTCTGACACTTCAACATAAAGTTGATTTATTCATGCATGCATTTTCCTTCTTCAAATTGCATTTTTACATTTGTTTCATAATTTCCTATGTCATAAGTAAATTGTGATTTAACTATGATTTGCAAACTAAAATTCTTGATGTTATTTCTAGTAAACCGTGATCAATAAAGTGTGTTTGTGGCACCCAAAAGAGTCGTTTCATCAACAAATTGGATTGAGCAACTATAACATTTTCAAATTATATTTTTAAAAAAAAACTGGCAATAAGATCACCTAACGATCCATTTAAGAACTGGATAAAAATCCACATTTCCCCCTTGTAATAACTTAATATTTTTATTTATAAAAAAACTTATTTTCTTTTTCTAAAAACTCTTTCATTTTTCCCTTGTAATAACCTATAATATCTTTGATTCCATGTCATACTCAAATTCACACTAAAGGTTATTCTTCACCAACACACATTAACCTTTTGGATATTTATGTGGTAGTGGGACCAAGGCATGTTGTTGGAAAGTCTTCAAATATATTCATTTATAACTCTTTATTAATGTTTATTAAATAAATGTTGACATGTTTAATTTTGATGGTTTATTTTGTCTATCAAATAATTTTTTTGTAATAGTGACTCATACAAAATTACTGGTTAAATATTAAGGTCTACTTTATTCGTGTGCACTTGCATGTGTCATTCCTTTCATATCACATAATCTGTCTAAAATTTTGATAATCTTTTACAATAAAAATAGTTGCATACGATCATGCAATCATCAACGTCAAGATCTACTGACATAATTTAGGTTTGTAGTCTCCAACATTACTAGCACATAATAGTTGAGCCTCAAACCAATAACATGCATAATCAACTCAAACCTAACATTAAATAGTCACCACATTTAAATGACATTTGACCACCACTATCAATCAACACTTAACATAAACTTTTTTCATTTTTTTAATAGATTTCTAATCCTCAAATATTATCTCTTGTAACTTCCTATGTGATAGTTGAGCTCTTAATTCTACTTTGAACTGTTACAACAATGCCTCGGGCCAACTTATAAACTGGGATAAAAGTTCCATTTTCTTCATTAACACTCCTGAGGATAGACAACGTCGTATTGCTAATTATACAGGGTTGTCAAATCAAGCAGTTCCTTTCTATTTACTTGGGGCTCCCCCTGTGTAGGAAACCTCCCAAGTCCTTCTGGAATAGTTTGGCAAACAGGTTTCATAGAAAGCTTGCTAGATGGAAAGGTGCATTGTTAAGTCAAGCGGGGAAAGTTCAACTCTTGAAGTCTCCCCTTCAGAGCTTCCATGTCTATGCTCTAAGCTTATTCAGAATTCTTGTGAAATATGCCGAGGCCATTGAGAATATTCAAAAATCCTTCCTTTGGTCGGGAGTGGAAGAAAGAAAACATGTGTCCTTAATTTCTTGGGAGAAGGTTTGTAGACCTAAATGCTTGGGTGGCCTGGGTCTGAGAAGTATAAAAACCCTTAATCAAGCCCTTCTTGCTAAACAAATTTGGAGGTTGTACAATGGATATGGGGAATGGAATAGTATCTGGAGAAATAAATACTTGAAGCCCCTCCCTAATTTGGATTTTTTCCTTTCTTCCTATGAAGGTCTAACAGGATCTATGATATGAAATAACATCCTTCAGGCTAAGTAGACGACTAGTATTGGGAAGACCTTGTTTATTGGCAATTGAAGAAATATCATGTTTTGGGATGATATTTGGTTATCTCATTCTGATCTCTATGAATTTGAAGATTTCTCAGTGCCCTTTATGCAGTCTTGTAAGGAAAGATTTAAGATCATGGCTACTGACTACTGGACTGATAATCAATGGGTAAATCTTAATGTGATCAGTCATCTTCTTAATCCTTTCATGTTTTTTCTTAATTTAGTATTGCTTTCCCTAGAGTCTACTGGCAGAATCATTTGGTATGGTTCCCCTTCAGGGAACTACTTTGTGGCCTCAGTTGTCCTTTTGATGTCTCATTCCCTGAAGCCTCCCCCTGTTGGTCTCAAGCTTGGATTCAGGGTCTCACACCAAAGGTGAACATTTTCTTCTAGATTCTCTTACAGAATAAAATTCTTACTACTATCAATTTGTGCCAAAGGGGTTTCTATTTTCCCAATAGATGCTTTATGTGCTTGAATGATAACGAATATGTCAACCATCTCTCTATCCACTGTGCCCATTGTGCCCTTTCTTCCCAAATTTGGTCATGTATATTGCAAAAGTTGAACTTGTGTTGGATCTTTTCTTCATCTATTCAGGAGTGCTTCAATGGTTGGACTTATTATTCTTCTAACAAAATAATTTAAAAATTGTGGACCTTCATTTTGCCTCATGTCTTATGGGGAATTTGGAAGGAAAGAAATAATATAATTTTCAAAGACATTAAAGTCCATCCTAATGTGGTGTATGGTAAGATTGAAAGAGCTATAGTGGAAATCTATCATTTCTAAGATCCTCGGGCTCACACCCTCCTTGCAATGATGATGATAAAAACATCTTCAAATGTTGGAACCTTCCTACTGATTCTTTCAGGATTTTGAAGTTGGAATGCAGAGATAGTTGCAGGTGGAGCTAACCACCTTCTAGATGGGTTAAAGTTATTTTTGATGGGGTGGCCAAGGGTAACCCTATGCCAATTGGTTGTGGGGGAGTGATAAGAAATTAATTTGGCTAGTGTGTTGTAGCGGTGACACTCCCCTTGGGTTCTTAGACCAGCCACTTAGCTAAGGCGATGGCGGCTCTTTAATCCCTCATGCTTGCTAAAAAAAAGGGATAAACTAAGGTCAGGTTTGAAGGAGTTTCCAACAACATAATTAGATGCCTAAAGGGTTTGTCTCCCGCCTCATAGAAAATAAATAACATTATATATAAGGCAAGGGAAATTATTAATCCTTTTGATAATTGTTTTGTCTCGCATGGGTTTAGGGAGGTTAATTCCATAGCAGACTGGATAGCCAATGTGGTAGTGAGAGCTGATAAACAAGTGATATGGTAGGGTGAGATAGACCTCCCCAATAATGCCAAGGCTATATTAAATCATGAAAGGATACATGGAGATTTGGGAGTAATTAAATCTGATTATGATGTACTTTCCAATGACCCAAGCAATAATGATAAATAAAGGTGGTTGTCCGATTGATAGTTTCATTATTAATTATGAAGTGACTTCACACATTTTCTGGGTGTTTTTTACCCTTTATTGGCTCACATTTTATAAAAGTTGCATTGTGTATCAAGCCTTCAATCTTCCTTTGGTTTCTCTGTGAATTGTGCTTATTGGTTGTGCTAGAGGTGCTATGGGGGCAATAGAAAGAGGAGGGAGCCCTCATCCCGTGAGGATTGGAAGCAAAATCCTAGAGTTTGGGAGATCTTGGAGGCGAGTAAGATGGCTAATTTCATGGATCATCTACATGATCAAAACCCTTTAATTACCATAATGTTTAAGAAGGATTGGAAGGATGGGAAGATGACTATTGGTGGGAGAAAGATCAAAATTGATGAAGGGTTGATTGCATAAATTACTGGTATGCCCATTGTGGGGAAGAAATTCCATAGAGATCAGAAGCTTACTGATGCTGCCATTTTAAAGTTTCCAAAATAACAAAAAGAGAGGGACAACCTGGTCAAAATTGATAAAACCTACTACTCCCCCATGGATATCAAGAATATTTGGAGGCTGGTGCTCTTCGCAATCATGCAATATATTATGGTGGATAGGATATTCTCTCGCATTTATGGCTATCATTTTGTTTTGTTGAATCGCTTTTGGCATAATCAGAAGGTATATTTTCCCTATTATCTCTTTTGTTCTCTAAACTCTAGTATTAAGAGGGCTAGGGTCAATCCAAATAGCAATCCAACCCTTCATGAAGAGCTTATGGTTATAATTGTTGATCATTTTAAAGCTAACTCTATTGAGCAAGTTATTTCTGAGTATTCATCCTCGGATGAGGATTCTCATGAATCTGATGATTTCAAGGAGGATGGGGATTCTAATACTGATTTGGAGGAAGACACTGATTCTGATACCCCAAATAAATATGTTAGCAAGGGAAAGGGTAAAAATGTGGCCTCTAGGTATGGTAAGAATAAGAAGGGGAAGATGTTGAAAGGGAGCAAGAAGAAATCAAGGAGGAGATTTGGGTTGAGGAAGGTTTCGATGGTAGCGAGGATATGGACACTAATCTTAAAGAAATTGTGAGGTCTTCTTGTAAGAAACCTAATACTTCATCTCCCTATGTCCTTATTAGCCCTGTGCATTCAATTCCTGTGGACCTTCCCCACCTCTTCTGCCCTCCCTTCTCCACCTCTTCTGCCCAGCACTACACTTGAGAATGTGTTGAAGAATAATGAGGAAGAGGATAGTGATTCGAAGAATGTGACAAGTGGTGGCTCTCTTCCTCAGTGTGATCTTACACTAGTACATTTAACCCCTAAAATTGACGAAAAGTTTCAACCATGCATTACATTTGTTTTTCTTGGTCGAACTAGGGAAGGAAAGTTTTGATTTTTTTATTCCATCCCCGTGTTATTCGTAATTAAGATGACCTAAGAGTCAATTTCTATGTTAGTCATAATTACGATGACCACGGGGATATAACTTTAAAAAAAAGACAGATTTCTTATCATTATCTTTTCTTCATTGAGAGCAGAAGATGGTTCCGCATTTCTTTGAGGTTGCATTTCTTAGAGGCGGCTACATAAACAAATACCCTAGGACACAAATCAATCAAAACTAGTCAATCTAAGCTATTGGACCTTTCTTCTCCCACAGGGTTCCACATTGTCCTTTTCCATCCGTATATCGCTAAGTTACACACGAAGGAGGAGCCAGAGAGGCCGGAGCCACAACACAGCTCCTGGCAATTACTGCATCCCTGGTACTTTCTATAATTTGATGTTGAATGATAGGCATTGAGATTTTTTAACCTTTTGGATGGATTGACAATTATTTAATCTGTGCCCTCAACTTGTAAATTGCAACTCTTTTTCCCATGTTTTTCCTTCATTCTCATTTTTATTTCAATATTATTCTACCATTATCTCCAAAATTGGAGGATATTGTGCCTTGTTTATCCACTGGATGGGTCAAATCAACATTAAAATATTGGACTGCCCTTTCCCATAAGAGCTTTGGAGGTTACAAAAAACAATAGAGATGAAAACTTGTATGTCAAGGGCCTTCACTCCGTTGAAGGAAAATTATATTTGAAAAAATGGGATTCAGTTAGATTTGAAACAATGGGATTCAAACATATGGCTTTGAATGTAATATTCATCTGGCATGCATTTTTATAGATTCAGAGATTGGGTAGTTAATCCCCACTCCCTATCCATGATAAGGAATTTGCTTCCCATAGAAGTAATGAGTAATTAAAATTTAGCAATACACAATACTGTTTAATTTTAATTCATGTTTCTATAATTTCTTATGTCTAGGGCTATTACAATCTTCAGTATTCAAGGGATTGGAGTCATTACCAAAGATATACAAATCTGGTTTCCATAAAACTTATCCTTAGTGTTTGTAGGAAACTATTTTTAAATTGTTGATGAGAAGAGATAGAGATCCCTTTGGTAGATTCCTCCCAAGATGTCATGACGATATATAGGAATAGTTAAAACTCAAAAACATCAAAGACTAATTCAAAGGAATAAGAAGAAATCAAAAATAAGGTTAATAAAGAAAGAGTTGAATAACTTCCATCCAATACAACATTTTCATATCCCATCAATCTGAATAGAAGAGATAATGAACCATCAATCTGAATAGAAGAGATATTGTGTCAAACATATGATTATTCTACCGATAATTTGAAGTTAAAATTATTCTTCTCTACTTTGAAAGAATTAGTGTTGTGTTGGCTCATGGGATTAGGTGTTGATATTTTTTCAACGTGGAATGAGACAAAGACAATATTCTTGGACAAGTAGAAAGAATATTTCTAGGTGAGAGATTAAAAAAAACTATTTTATATAAAACAAATGGAAGATGAAAGCAAGAATATTATGCTAATAGGTTCCTATTTGTTCATAGGAGGTGTGCCAATGGGTTAGACATTGATATCAATA
>MU223584.1:5764100-5778103 GCA_018584345.1 Thuja plicata | reverse complement strand
ATAATACAAATAGGGGGCTGGCTGATGTAGTCTTCAAAAATACTAAATCAAATTTTCCCTTCTACAAATTTTGTTGCAAGTACCTTAGTATTCAAGGTGGATGTGAAGAATTTGCATGGACAAGGAGAACTAGAAGAATAAACTTGGCAATTGGGTCAGCTAGAAAGAAAAACATGATTTAACACTATTTTTCTCACATAATTTTTTAATGTTTTTGCATGCCATTTTTTTTAAAATTCTATCTTGAATCCATCGCAATTGCGACGTTGACCCCCAGAATTACGACGAGGTCGCTGTATTGGCGACGCCCAAAAACCGTCGCAGTTGCTTGGGTGTTCGTCGCAAGTGTGACATTAACGTCCATAATTATGACGGGGTCGCTGTATTGGCGATGCCCAAAAACCGTCACAGTTGCTTGGGTGTTCCTCACAATTGCAACAGATTTCCTATATTGGCGATGCCCCAAATGCCGGGGTTGATAGGGCTGCATAGCGACGGATTGTAGTCGTAATTGTGATGGAAAAGGAAAGACGTCATATTTTGTGACTAAAAAACAACGACGTCTATTCCTGTCGCAATTGAGACACATGGCTGTCCCAATTGCGACACATAGCCGTCGCAAATCGACCCCAAATGTATTAGTGCCATATCATTGAAAAAATTAAATCATTTTTATCCAATCTTGAAGATCACTATATTACACATGTTTACAGAGAAGGTAATATGATGGCAGATGGATTGTCAAATGTGGGTGTGTACTCTGATGTCATGGAATCATGGCGAGGTGAGGCGGATTTCAAAACAGAGATGGCTAGTCTTATCATGTACGATACGATGAATTTCATTGAAGGAGTCATAAACAAACTTAATTAATGATGAGGTCATCTTTAATTATTAAAATCAATGTGTGTTGTCACTCGAAGGAAATAGGTTTTATTAGAATAGTAACTCCACACGCTTTCTTGGTTCCAAACTCGAACTAGATTAATCATAACAGTAGAACCAACCTGAATTTTGTGCTCAAAATTGCCAAGGACCGACATCTCCAAGAAGAAACCAGAAAAATGGGAGGAGGTCTGAAAAGAGAGGAGCCGATTGACTGCACAAAATGGAAAGAGAAGACGAAATTTTGGAGAAGATTAAGAAAAGGAGGTGTATCATAGTATCTGGAGAAGCTCCATGGCTGGGATACGGAGATAACAAGACAGTTTTCTGAGGGTTGGAAGGACGGGAAAGTGCATATGTGGGGGAAATATTTTACTCTCTCCATGAGGATTATATCAGAAATTACAGGTTTGCCTTGTGAAGGCATGAAATTCTATAGGGATAAAAAGAGGGTTGGTACTCAAGCCTACAAGATCTTCTCAAAAATAGAGGAGGAAGAAGCCCTTCTCAGTAAAAGTACAGGGGATTATGTCAATATTCAAAAAATAAAATCTCACTAGGCGGATATTCTCACTATTATGATAGAGTACTTCACTCTAGATGGCAGGTACTCCAAAATCTACAACCTGCATTTCATTCTGGAGAATCACTTCAGGCACGGTAAAAAAATCTCGTTCCCTTTCTATCTTCTGAGTTCTTTGCATAACATCATGATGGGGCATAGAAACAATTTGAGCAACCCGGTGCTCCATGTGGGCCTCATTCTTCTTATCTCTGAGTATGCTCACAAACTCCCTGAGCCAATCCCTAAGAGGGTTAAAGGTAGTGCGAGACAGGTGAAGAAGGAAAATGAAAAATAGAGCCAGAAAAAAAGGGTCAAAATGAAGAAGGCTAAGTCGGAGAAAACCACAGATGAAACCCTACAGAATCAAGGAAAAGATCAAGAGGAGCAGCATAATGGTGAAAGTGAAAAAGAAAACATGGAAAAATAAAAGGAGGAACAGATGAGAGAGGATAAATCTCAGATGGAAGAGGAGGAAATGCCCATTTTTGATGAGGGTATGGGTGCTGGTGAGAATTATGACGAAAAGGAAACTGAGGGAGATGGAAAAGAGGGAGATAAAAGGGAGAAAAATGAGAATGAGGAAGAAGGTGAGGAGGGTAAAATAGATCAGAGGACTTTAAGGGTGGATAAAAGGAATAGAAAAAAAGGAGAATGAGCCCTGATGTGGCTGGGTTTAAAAAAGACGACAGAATCCTAAAAAGTAAAGTAGACTATGAGGCTAATATAGAAGATTGGCTGAATGAGGAGATGATGTTAATGGAGAACCAACTAACAGAGATGCAGGAGGCTATGGACCCCTTTAAAGAAAAGGTTGAGGAGATGGAGAACAAGTTGATGATTAAGGTTAAAGACAGCAACAGAGAAGAGGATATTTCTACTAGAGTGAATGAGAAGGTGGAAGAAAAGATAAAAGAGATGAAAGAACAAATTAGCCACAATGGGCACATGATATAGATTATCCTTGAGCATAGAAATGAAGGGCTAGAAGATTTGATTCAAAATCTGAAAGCATTATACGCTTATCTGGAAAGAAGCCTGCTGGAAAACACCACAATCACAATTGAAGAAAAGGCTGGAAGCTCGGGCCCTGGTTCAAGAACCCGAAGTGGAGTTAAAAGAAAAGTCCCAGAGATTCTGAAAGAGATGAAGGAGCTGAAGGAATCCATTGACAAAATGGAAGAAATGAAGAAGGAGGCTGAGATAGCCTACTAGAAAATGATGTAATATTCCATCTGCTGGCCTGGACTTTTTGCTGGAAATTGTTCGAGTTGTGGTGCTAGAAGTTGTGCTAGAAGATGTGCTAGTTTCTGTGCCTATCTTTGGCAGTTTTTTCTTTCTCTTGTTTAGGTCTTTTGCTTCTTGCTGGGTCCTGCCTTTTGTTTGATGCAGGCGTTCTCTGTTTGTATGAGCTCTTAATGTCTATCTTTAGTAGCTTTTTGTAAAAGGTTTCAGGGCCCTTTCAAAACCTGTTTTAACCTTAATAAAAAATAGAGGGTGAATCACGTATGCTAATTATATCTTTTGTTGTAGGTTGATAGGTGAGTGTTTGTTACCACCATCAAACATTCTACCTCGCTCGTATCGGGAACTATCTTTCATTATGAAAGATATTGGGATGGAGTATCAAACAATACATGCATGTCCCAATGATTATATTATATATCATAAACAACATGAATTTGCAACACAATGCCCTGATTGTCATATTAGTAGATATCAAACAAATCAAATAACAAAAAAGGTGCCTCGTAAGGTTCTCCAATATATTCCCATTATTCCACGCCTGCAATGATTATTCAGGTGCACTACCTTGGCACAATCTATGGATTACCATGCATACAATAGAAGTCGAGATGACATTATGCGAATGCCTGCAGATGGTTCTGCATTTAAGGAAATAGAGAAAACTTGGCCACACTTTAAAGAAGAACCTCATAATCTCAAGATTTCATTGGCAGCGGACGGTGTCAATCCATTTGGAGAGATGAGATCTATTTACTCGGTGTGGCCTATTTTTTTATCAACCATAACATTCCTCCTTGGATGTCCATAAAGAGGGAGCACATAATGTTGGAAATTATTGTTCCAAGTATTTTTTCATTCAATAGTCATCTAATTTTATTCATAAATACCACATCAAAATGACAATAATTATGTAATAGTTCTGTTCATTCAACCTGGTAAGTACCAAGTTAAAGATATGAATGTATATATTGAGCCCCTTATCGACGATTTGTTGACTTTATGGAATGGGGTCACTATGTATGACATCTCTAGACCAATAGGAAAAAGACAATTTCAATTCCATGCAATGCTTGTATGGACAATACATGATGCCCTTGGGCTAACACATTTTTCTGGTATGTTCTCTTGTTAACACCTCTTTTTTGGTATGTTATAGTGCTAACACATCTTTGTTGTATGTCTAAGTTTGCGCATGATAATTGTAATATAGGTCTTTAGACAAAGGAAAAATTTGCATGTCCATTTTGTGGTCCAAAGATGAAATCTCGTCATTCAAAAATTTTAGGAAAGCAGGTGTTCTATGAGTATAGACACTTTCTCCATAGAAATCATAAGTATCAAATTACCGAAAAACATCTTTTCAATGGGAAAGAAGAGACTGCATCAAATCCACGAAGAATGACACCTCGCCTGTGGAAGTTGGAATACAATAGAATAAATTGACGAGGTAATGTCATTCAATTTGATGGTTTTTTTTTTAAATTTATATTTTGATATTGTCTTTTGTTTACTGATGAGGTAATTGATGCTCGTGAAGGTCGTCAAGGCGCTAATGACCAACTTCCAAAAGGACTAAAAAGTTATCCTAGACAGTTTAGTAGGTTGTCATACTATGAGCACCTCCCAATTGTGCATTTGTTTGATGCTATGTATATTGGAAATAATGTAACAGAGACATTATGGAAATTATTGGACAGAAAGCATGATAAAGAAAAAATTGTCAAAATTTGTAGTGACATTGAAGATTCTAACCATGCATTGAAAAATGTCATTCGATCAAATAAAAATGGAGACCATATTGATATAAGTGCCCTTCCTTGGTTATTATCAGAGCACCAAAGAAATGCTATAAAATAAGTCATACAAAAAATTTGATTTCCCATAGGGTTTGCTGCAAACATAAACAATCTCATATCAAAGTAAAGTGAATTTGGGTTAGGGATGAAAACACACGATTGACATACCTTTATTAAGGTAATTCATGTTATTTTGTATCCTCTATATATTTGTATACTACATGTAGTTTTCATACATATTATTCTCTAAAATATTGAAATGATCATTTTATAATTATCGTAGTACGTTCTACCTCTATCTCTCCCACACCACTTCGACAACAGTGTCAAACAAGTTATATATGATCTTGGAAAATACATGAGGTTAGAAGCATTATTTGTTAGATTTTTTGTATAGATATTATATTTGCGACTTGTTTTACTTTTTCAATAATTTATTATATATTTTTTGTAATGTCTCAATTTTATGCTTTGCGGGTTGAATTGCATCTAGGTGGTTGTCATTGAAAGAAAACAATAAAGAAGATATACAATATTGGAAGAGAAAAATTGGGCATCTTATGTGTGAAATGCAAAAGTGTTTACCTTCTACTTTTTTCAATGCACAAGAACACTACCTCATACATCAAGTTGAGGAGATTAAATTGTGTGGCCCTGTACAAACTAGGTCAATGTGGATGGTTGAGAGACACCTAAAATTTTTGAAAGGTTTTGTTCGACAAAGAGCACATCCTGAGGGTTCTATGGTGGAGGGATATATGGTATACCAGACCATGGTGTAAAATAGTGAATATCTTCCTAAGTTTGCAGCAAAGATGCATGTAGATCACATTTGGGACCCTAACACCATTAAAAAATTTGAAGGGGAGTACTTGATGGGGAAAGGTAGATTGAGGAAAGTGAAAGGTAATTATAAGATGTTATTGTAGTTAATTAATTCTTATAAATCTTCAATTGAATTTTTTTGTAAGTGGTCTTTTTTTATACAGTTGGTCGAGAGTGGGATGCACTACATTTGTATATTGTGAACAATCTTGATTGGATGATGGTATGGATTGAACTATGTCAACAAAATGGTCACTCATTAACATGGGAAGGTTTTGCTTCATTGGTTAAAGAAGCTCATCATGATGGAGCTTCCAATGTTACGCCAATGGTAATTGATCTAGCAAATGGTTTAAGAGGTAGACAGGTACGTATAAATTTATTAATCATGACCCATATGTTTAATATCATCTCACGATGCAAATTATTTTCACATGTTTGAAAAATTGCAGGTTAAGCACCAAAAAGCTATGTACTACCATGGCCATAAATTTTGCATAAAAAACTTGGACAACACAAAGAAAACTTGTGATTATGGGATAACTGTAGTCTTCGAGGTCACTAATATTTCATCTAGAAACGACATGCATCCTCAAGAATCTCAAAACTGATACTATGGGATTTTTGATGATATAGTTGAGTGCAACTTTGAATCCTTCAAATTAGTTCTATTCGTCATCAAATGGTACAGCTACGACTGAATCAAAATAATCCTAATAGAACTATTATTCAACATGATAATGGATTTACAATGATTAATACAAGGTCATTTGAGCCAGTTGGAGATGAGCCCTACGTTCTTCCAAGCCAATGCGAGCAAGTGTTTTACATAGAGGTTCCACAAAAACTAGGTTGGTCATTTGTTGTTAGATATGATCCAAGAGGAAGGCTAGTATAGTATAACGTGATGGAAGAAGAAGAAACTGAAGATGATGAAGAAGAAGAAGAATATGATGATGAAGAAGAAGAAGAAGAAGAAGAAGAAGATGAAGAAGAAGAAGAAGAAGAAGAAGAAGATGATGATGATGATGATGATGATGATGATGGTGGTGGTGGTGGTGGTGATGATGACGATGACGATGACGATGATGGTGGTGCTGGTGGTGATGATGATGATGATGATGATGGTGGTGGTGGTGGTGGTGATGACGATGATGATGATGATGATGACAATGATGGTGGTGTTGGTGGTGATGATGATGATCATGATCATGTTGAGGATGATGATGACAATGATGGTCATGATGATGATGGTAATATTGATCTAGTCATACAAATTTATTTGACTTATATGTTTTCATAATTAATTTATTGCTTATGATGCTCAATTGTTGGTGCTGATTACATGCATATATTTTGTGTGATTATAACCCTTTGTGGAAATAGGCAATTGACTACAGACATCGTCACCCCTTTTGTTGATAATCCCGCATAGCCAACATAAAGTAAAGGTAAGGAATTATAATAATATACAATGATTATGATAAATGCATATTGTTCATGTTGTATTCTATGTAATTTGTAGCATAGGTATCACATAATTGTTGGCTAACTTGAGATAAATGATTCGCATATGCAGGAAATTTAACCCATTTTATGAGGATCCTGCATAGTGACATGGATTGGCAAGTATAAGTCAATACACCCTATAGATTACATCAAAATTACCCTCATTTAGTGAAATAACTCGCTCCTTACTAACTATATTTGTCATTTGATGGACTACAGGAACCACCTAATATGTATTTGTCAGGTCTATCTTCCTCGAGTCAAGGAAATGCGTGAATAGAGGATAAAAGTGATGTGCATCGCAGTGATGGAGGTATTCATTTTCTATTGAACATCAATTGTGTAGTTTTTAACACAAGTTAACATTTTAAATTGAAATGGTGTAACCTTTCTTGTGTACATTGAATGTGTAACCAATTGTTAATTAATTTTAGGTGTTATTGAATGTTATGTGATAATAATGATTGAATGTTATATTTCATAAATGGGTGAATGAATGTTAGATGTTAATGGGTAATTTAGAGTGATGTTAGGGGGGGTGGGGCCAAATGAGCTTCCACCTTCATGTGGTTGGCCTTGTTAAGTAGAGAATATTAAACTATTCTTGAAACCAAGTGAAGCTAAAGCTAAACTGATCCAGAGCCCTAGTAATGAGCTTCTCTACCTCCAAAACAAATCCATCTTTGCACTTTATCAAAAACATAGTTCCATTGTCATCAACAACCTTTAGATTAGTATATCACTCTTAAACAATTATTAATATGTTAATGGCTACTCCTGAAGTGTAATCTTCATGTTATATCACTCTTAAACACTTATTAATATGTTAATGGCTACTCCTGAAGTGTAATCTTCATGTTACATTATAACCTCAACTATCTTGTAATTCCATCTATAATTCCAAATTTGGCCATCAACTTTGTAAAGGCCTTCCTGTTAACGAGCTCTATTATGCTTTCCTGTATCTAGTTATGATTAGTTGATAAGTGTTCAATTCATTTTGTTTCAGTGATAAGTAATCAAATTAATGTCTTATATGTATTTATATGCACTCTATGTTTTAGATGCTATAATTGAACTTCTTCATATCCCTTGTTCTCTGAATCTCTAGGTTAGGGTTTGTATATCTTTTTATCAATTCATAAGGCTTAAGATAGATTATATCATGCTAACAATCAGTTTATGTATGTATACATGTACACTTGTTTCCTTACTTGTTGATTGCAGGACTCATCTTCAAAGTAAAATGTATGAAATATCCTACTTAGTTTGCCACCTCTCTAACCCTAGTTATTGAAATTGTGTTGTAGGGTACAATTTAAGGCAAATTATAGAAGGGGACATTACAAAAGGACATAACAAAAGCAAAAAATAATGAAATTCATGACTAAGCCAATAGATCCATTTGAATGTAGAATAGGAGTTTTTTTAATTGTTTTTGTCTCATGAGGTCTTAGTGACCATACTCATGTAATAGGAATGATAAATTAGATCTTTGGTACAAGAAAACTCAAAGTTGTCAAAAATTGTCAAGATGACAACATGCTCTTAAACATGTTTCAACGACCAAAACTAGTTAATAGGAAATTGGAAAGGGTTGGTGTTAGTTTTTTTAGTTGAGAATAAGTTTAAATATGTTGAAAAATTTCCCAAAATATGGATTTGGTCGAATATCTAAGTCTAGCATCAATACAGAGTGAAACTATTACATTTTTCATGTTGTTGTCCCAATAAAAATAGTTTGATTGCAGAAATTTTTTTGGGGTTAAATATGTTGGAATTTTGATTTGACACCTATTTAATGTTATAAAGGCCCTAATCCTCAAAATTTTGGCTTTGGAATCATTCAATTTCATCAAGTATTGATCAAGATATCACAATTTTTTGTAAAACCAGATTTGAGAGACTTCTAAGAAAATGCAATTGAAAAGTGTAAAGCCCAATTGTACAACCTTTTTCAACATTCTCCCTACCATTCATTAGACCCTAACAAATGTAAAATCCTAAATTAGACCCTTTCAAATATAAAACCTATATTGTTGACTAGAAACCTTTGAGCTAGAAAGGCGATTTTTTTTAAAAAAATGTGGAGTCGATTTTGCGACTTTCTTTACAGTGACAGTCGACGAGAATCCTCTATAAATGATGAACTGATCGACAAACTTTCATCGCTATTTTGACATCATTTTTTGGACCAATTCATCGTTTATATAGAATTTTTGTCGTGTAGTAGTCGCAACTTCGACAAAAAAATGAAAAGGGATTAGTGTGGAAGGCGCAGACAATCATCTCTATTACAACCCTTTTTCCAACCTTTAAGTTGTCAGTTTTACGATGAAAATACCAAACGTGGAAACTTTCGATGAAAAAACTCCGACGGCAATAGTGGTCATTTGGTCGACCAACGTGAATCAAAAAATTGACAAAATCGCATCGAAAATATGGCCAACATTTACTAGTGTTATTAATATTGATGTTGATATGGGTACCTGCAAGGAGTAAATTAACTTCTTTGAAGTTTATAATTGTAGCAAGGAGCCCAATATGAATGTATTGTAGACTACTAAGATAGGGATATTTAATTATTATAGGATTTTTAAATGGGGTTTCCACGAGGTGAAAGAAATGAAGATAAAGCAGAGGGCCTTCACCAGTAAATTGGAATTTATGGAGGCTATTGGTACTGGTAAGGATAGTTCCTTCCCTAAAGAGTTCAGAGATATCACCAAGTTTGTTAATGATGTTGAATCCATGACTGAATCCTATGATTCAAGGTTTAAGAAGGTGGATGATAGGTTTTCTATTGTTGAAAAAAGAGTTACTAGTTTGGAGGATACTCTTAAGAAGATCGATGAGTAGATTTTCAAGATCCTCAAGGCTTCTTTGAAACACCTTAGGATCCTCATTTCTAAGCTAGAGAACACCAAAAAGGAGAAATCCATTGTACGTATTGTTGATGACAAGGACACCAGCCCTGTTGATGTTCTTGATGGGCTCGGTAAGAGAACCCGTGCCAACATGAAGAAGATGGTGCAGAATGATAACAAGGATATTGAGGACTTGAAGAAAGTTGTTGATATCATTATCCATCTTGAGATGAAAGTGGAAAAGATTCTAAAGAATCTCACTTAACTTTGTCTCTTCCTTGGGGTTTGCCTGTCCCTTTCTATTTCCGTTTGTTGGCCCTATAATGGTTGTTGTCCTTTTGCTGGCTTTTGTTCCTAGTTTCCAACTGTTTTGTCCTTGTTATTTGGTCCTTCTTAAGTTATTCTTTAATTATCTATCTTTCTCCTTAATGTTGTAAAGGGTTTAAAGTCCCCTTCAAAACATGTTTTCACTTAATCAAAAACTTCCTATATGATAAATTAATTGTTATTTTGTCAAACTAGAATTTTTGATATTATTCTAGTAAACAAGGAACGATAAAGTGTGTTTGTAGTATCGAGTATAAACTTTCTACATCAATGAATTATTTTGAACTATAATATGTTTGAACTAAGTTTGCTTGAAAATTGACACTAATAATAAATCTAGTGACACATATAATAAATAGATAATTATGAAAGGTACTTCCAAAAAGATAAGAATGAATAGAAAAATATAGAAAAGAAACACCTTTCTATTATCTTAATGAAGTGAAATTACAAGATTCAAAAAATTACAAGCTACCACCACACATGGGTTTTCTAATTACACAAATCTACAAGTCAAAACTACAATCTACACTCTAAAAATTTGTCCACTTTAACTAGAATGTGTGACCACCCTAGAATATTTTGTCAAGTGTAACTCTCATTTGGGCACCATAAGCCAAACTGTCTAATTTCCCACTCAAGAAGATATACTAAAATTTTAACCTCAATCGTACAACTTCCCGAGGTCACAACTTTTGATCCATAGATTTTCAATCATTATATATTGTTGGAAATCTCTTGAGAAGAAGTTTTTTCATAAAATGGAACCTTTAGGAGACATTTTGATTGTTGACAAATTTTTGGGCTCATATGGAGCCTCCAAATGTATCAAATTTAAATTTGAATTTTATAAGAGATGTTTGAAGTGATTTCTTCATGATTGGATTCATTTCACCATTCTAGAGGTCCATGTAAGATTTCATGTACATAAGTGAACAAATGTAAATTTACTAAAAATAGTAACCCTGTTATTTTAGCCCTAATTAAAAAGAGACCACACTTTTGGGTGATGCAAGATTGCTCTTACACCCTGGATGCTCCTACATTATACTCTAGGGGTATTATAAGAAATGACCCTATAAAATATCATGAGTTAGAGGGAAACCAAGACACTTAACCTCATCTTCAGATAACCATGATGAATCTTGAACAAATCTTGATCATTTCCATTTAATGAGATATTGTCCATATTGCATGTTTCTTGTGCTTCTTCCTAAACAACTATCCATAATTCTTCTATCTCAACCTTTTTCGAAGGAGGGGCTAAAATATTACATTATGCTTATGTGTTTAATATTTTAGATTTGACAAAGTATTATGAAGGAGGTATTGAATATGAAATAACAATCTAGTTGAAGTACCTTATTAAAAACTAGAAGTGTCAAATTAGGTATCTCCACACAACTTTCTTGAAGTCAACAAGTCCAAACTCTTTATTGATCTTGTAGTCCACTTAAATTGTTGGAATTGTTTATGTTTAAGGTGTTGACATTCCTGTTTTGTCATTGATGTCAACATATGTTTCAGTTGGATGCATTAGAAGTTTCAGAAAGACTGGTTATCACAAGTACAAGCAAGAGTCTTAGTTGTGTAAGAACAATGTATGGTGTTTCAGTATATGTGAGAAGAGTTGTATAGGGGGAAGTATGCACACCTTATATCTAAGGTCGTTAAATTTCATATTGTTGTTTGCATGAGTTATAACTGTTTTGGTAAAGACTAGTTACAGTGCAGTGATATAGGATTATGCCAGAGATGGTCTCTGATTTTTTGGGATAACTTGGATGCAGTTATGGTATGTGAGCTTAAGGCATGATAGAAGATACATGGGAGAACATCATTTGTGATTCTTGGGTCATTGGATTCTTGATGATGTCAGTTGTGGTGTGTGGACTGACAAATAATTATTTGGGGTTGACCACATAGATGTAACATGCTTAGTGAATGGCGAGCGTGAATTATGGATCTTGGCACATAACTGATGATTTTTATCTTTTATTTACTCGTGTAAGGTACTATGTGTATGTTAGCAAGGGTATATGTAATTTTTTGTGCATTGGGGAAGTCTTAACATGCTGACCTAATTGCTTGTTGTAACTTGTATAAAGGAAACTAGCATCTTGATGAAAAATGTGATGTGATTGGATGTTGTGAGCATGTGGATGCAAGTTCTGTTGGATTTATAGTAGTGATTATGTTTGTAATGCACTTCATTGGAACTTTATAGGCAAAGAAATGTGCTATCATTCAATTCAATGTTATAAGTATACTTTTATACTTCTCTTTGGACAGTGGATCCAAAAGGTGGGTTTAGCCTTTAGAAGGTGGATTTAACCTTCACTTTGGGCAGTGTGCTCGGGCAGTTATTTCAACATTTCATTCAACTCACAATAGGGTTGAGAAGACTCCTAGCAGGGTCTTTCCTTTAACATGGACTTTGTACTTGATGTAATAATCAGATCCTAATAGGGCTAGATATTCTAACATGGATACAACATTTCTATGGAATTATTTGTGGGTGTTAATTCCCACTGGGTTTTTTCCCTTAACAGGGTTTTCCTTGACAAAAAACACTTGTTTTATGGTGTTGTTCTTGAAGTGCTCAGATTTGCATTAAGTAATTAATTTTAAGTTTAAAGTTTAAACATTTGGCACACAACTGATTCACCCCCCCACTCTCAGTTGTATTGATATACTATTATTCCTAATAATTGGTATTAGATCTTGTGGTCCTCTGAGAGAAAGCTTAACAACTAGAGGTGATCCTGTGATGACTTACTTTAGGAAGGAAAGTCCAAAATTTGATACTGAAAATTTTGACAATTGGAAGAACAAGATGAGAATTCATCTGATTTTCTTGGGAATTGATTACTGGATGATTACAAAGAAGTATGAACCGATCAAGGTAGAAGATAAATTTGGAAGTGCTACTGATGATGAAAATAAATCATTTTCTTTCAATATGATTACAAGAGAAGCACTGACAAAAACTGGATATCTGATTAGGCTTGTGCTTTGACTTTTGGTTTGGCCATGTGTACTGACACCTAGGCCTACTAAAAAGTCAACATGCTTTTTAGTGCACTTTTGGACGAGTGAAAAGATCATTTTTTCACATCGCCAGTTTTTGGCATACCATGATCCATCGTGTGTGTGTTTCATGTTTGATTTTTAACAATAAATCTATTTAAAGTAAATAGATTTTAAAGAATATGTGCTAAGCCTGAACAAAATATCATTCTTCTTCAGCTTGTATTTTTCTACCCTTTGTAAAAAAATGTGCTAAAATTATGGGTCTAAAAATAAGAAATCTATGGACCTCTTTTTAAAATATAGTTGAAAAAACCAAAGTCATTAATTTTTTGTTCTAGTTTTGATTTTGATTCACTATTGTAAATTTGGCCAAGATAAAATAAAGATTGGGTTTATTAATCAAAAAATATTTAAAAATAATAACTAAATACATATAATAACAAAATGTAAGTAGCCTAGCCCATACCGATGCTTGGATCGAGAAATTATTGTTGAGATCTAGGTTAGAGGTCCATTTCTACAGAGTGAGGTTGGATCTTCCCACCGACCAGTTCCCCGCACAGAGTATCTTTGACTGATCCCGTTGACAGGAAAACTCAAAAGACATAAACCCTTTTGCCATCGCCGAAACAACTACCTAACCTTTTAGATCCCACTTGTTTTAAACAAAGGTTCTTACAGTATCTATATTGGGTCTAGATCCTATGAACTTGCCCACCAGAGTTGTAGACATACTCAAAATACTATGATCAATAAGCTCAGAAGGCAACTCTAAAGCATAGATCCCCTGCTCTTTGTTAGAAACATCTTTAATCATTGGGAATGGAGACTTACCCGAGGGTTTGACTCCAAACAGGTTTGTCCAGCACCTCAGTGGGGCCAAGCCAGCTCCTGTGTCTCTTATTTTCCAAAAATGAGAGACACAGGAGCTGGCTTGGCCCCATTGGGGTG
>MU223584.1:5749128-5764050 GCA_018584345.1 Thuja plicata | reverse complement strand
AAGAGCAGGGGATCTATGCTTTAGAGTTGCCTTCTGAGCTTATTGATCATAATATTTTGAGTATGGCTGCAACTCTGGTGGGCAAGTTCATAGGATCTAGACCCAATATAGATATTGTAAGAACCTTTGTTAAAAACAAGTGGGATCTAAAAGGTCAGGTAGTTGTTTCGGCAATGGCAAAAGGGTTTATGTCTTTTGAGTTTTCTTGTCAAGAGGATCAGTCAAAGATACTCTGTGCGGGGAACTGGTCAGTGGGAAGATCCACCCTCACTCTACAGAAATGGACCTCTAACCTGGATCTCAAAAATGATTTCCTTATCCAAGATCCGGTATGGGCTAGGCTACCTGAGCTGCCTTTGGAGTACTGGCATGAGGATGTCTTTGAGGGCATTGCTAGATCCTTTGGGGAGTTGCTATCAATAGATCCAGTTACGGTGGCGAAGAAAAGACTCACCTATGCGAGGATATGCATTGGAGTTGAAGAAGGTCAGGATATGCCAGAGGCAATTGTTTTTCAATCCAGATTGGGAAAATGAGTGCAACAGATAGAGTATGAAAGTGTTCCTTTTGCTTGTTTCCATTGTAAAAAAAGTTTGACACAAGGCCAAAATGTGCCCTATGGTCATTGATAAGGAGAAGGCCCGAAAGGATAAAATCAAACAAGGTAAGAGGATGGAGAATCAACCTCTAATTAAGGGACTTAACTATACCAAGAAGGTCTGGAAGGAGAAAGTTCCAAATGAAACAACTCTTGTAACAAAAAAGAAGAATCCACAAGGGGAGAAAACTACTGAAAACATGGAAAAATAACTAGCCCAACAGAAGATTGAAGAGAAAATAAAAATAGATGGCAAGGGACAACCACAAGCTCAGCCAGAAAAAGGCAGGGAGAGGGAAGGGGAAATGGCAAGCCCAACAGGCCCATTTATGGAGTATTGGAAAGGAGACAAAGGAGTACAGGAAAATCCAGAAGATGGTGAGATCATAGCTGAAGACAACACTGAAATTTCTTTTTTTCCAGATTCACAGGAAGGTGGGAGGCATGAGGAGGGACAAGGCCCAATCCTCTCCCAAGAATTGAACTTTAGTAGAAGCACTCATGTTTCACCAGGGAAGATAAGCCGATTCCTGGAGATGGTATTAGCAACTCCTCCTGGACAAATCTCAAGAATGGAAGCCCTCTTAGATAGTTACAAAGATGGTTACAAAGATGAGAATGTGGGACCATGGATAACAGTGAAAAAGAAAAATAGCAGGGACCCTTCTTTGGCTTCACCTATAGCTACGAGAAGTGGAGATAAAGCAGACACAGGTAGTAAGTCTAACACACCAGGAAGAAAGAGTATGAATCAAATCAGAAAGGAAGAAGCAAAAAGAAATATAGCGGATGGATCTCAGAGGACCATCCAGGAGTCTTGCTCATATAAGAAATAATGAAGGTAATATCATGGAACATTCATGGGCTAAATGGAGTCCACAAACATGATATTATTAGAAATATGATAAGGGATCATAGACTAGACATTTTTTTGATAAAGGAAACTAAAATGAGAAAAAGAAAAAGTGGAAAGCATTTCCTTTGGCAAAGGCATGAGGACAACAGATACTGACTTTGAGGGAGCCTCAGGAGGTTTGCTAGTGTTATGGAAGGAAAATCTTAAAGCTCAAATTATTTTTGATGAAGGTAACATTTTAATTATCCAATTCAAGAACCTAAAAGACCAAGAGAGCTGGTTCATAATGAAAATTTATGCTTTGAATACCAAGAATAGTAGGAGAATTTTCTAGGACCAAATGGGGAATTTGTTTGCTAAGATGACTGATCCAAAAGCCATTATCATGGGTGATTTCAACACCCCCCTAAAGGAATCTGAGAAATTTGAGGGGCTGCCCCCAGACCTAGATAGTAGGAAACAGTTAGCAAATATGATCAATGACTAGGCTCTCATTGATGTGGACTTAGGAGGAGGAAAATTTACTTGGTCGAAAAGGAGAGTTGGATCGGAGTGTATTCAGGTGCACCTTGATAGAGCCCTCATCTCTATGGACTGGATGCAATGGTATCACTATCATCTGTCCTCTATGGCGAGACTCGGATGTGACCACTCTCCGATTTCTCTCACCCTGGATACTCACAACAAGAAAAAGGCTTTCCCCTTCAGATTCGAGAGGATGTGGTCTACCCACCCTAACCTTCTCGATAAGATAAGGGAGTGGTGGAGTATAGATGTGGATGGTACAACAATGTACAGGGTGGCTAAGAAGCTCAAGAACATAAAAATGGAGATTAGAAAGTGGAACAAAATGGATTTTGGAAACATTTTTTAGACCAAAGATAGGATTAAGACAGAGCTTGCAGGGGTTCAGGAAGAGATCCAAAGCCACGGATATGACGAAGACAGAATGAGCGCAGAAAAGTCCATTTTAGCAGAACTTCACAACATTGTGGGCAAAGAGGAAATGTTCTGGAGGCAAAGGTCTAGATCAGTGTGGATGAAAGAGGGGGACAAAAATACTAGATTCTTCCACTTGTCTACTATGAAACATAGGATGGCTAATAGAATTAGTGGTATTAAGAAAGGGGATTTAACTTTGGAGGAAGACAATGAGATTGCAAATGAGGCCATTAGGTACTTCTCTGCAATCCTTACTAAAGAACATAATTTGGGAGAGGATGACCAGGAGGAAATTCTTCAGACCATCCCTAAGGTGATCACTGATAGACAGAACAAGGATATGATGGCTATCCCTGATTAGGAGGAAATCCATAAAGCGGTTTTTTCCCTGCCAACAGAAAAGGCCCCTGGCCCTGATGGTTTCCCTACTTTCTTTTTCCAGATGTACTGGGAAGTTATCAAAGATGACCTTGTTAAAGCTGTCCAGGAATTTTTTGGAGCTAAGAGCCTTCTTAAAGAGATCAATGCCACCTTTCTTGTGATCATCCCTAAAACTCCAGGTGCGGATTCTTTTGATAGCTTTAGACCAATTAGTCTTTGTAACTCATTTTACAAGATCATATCTAAAGTCTTAACTAATAGATTCCTTAAAATTCTTCTAGCTATTATTTCCCCCCAACAAATGGGTTTTTTCCCTGGTAGACAAATCCTGGACTCTACCATGGCAATGCATGAGGTGATTCACTCCTCAGAGGAAGGAAAAAGGGAAGGATTCCTGCTTAAACTAGATCTATCCAAGGCTTATGACAGGGTTGATTGGATATTCTTGAATAATATTTTGGGAGCTTTTTGGCTTCAATGATAAGATGAGAAAGATTATTTCATAGCTAATATCTACCCCTTCATTTGTGGTGATGGTGAATGGTTCTCCATCAGATTTCTTCAAATCTTCTAGGGGTCTAAGGCAAGGAGACCCCCTCAATCCGATCCTCTTCATCATTTTGGTTGTGTGCCTGGGAAGGCTAATTCAAGATAAAAGGAGTAGGGGACACATCATTGGGTTAAAACCTTCCTCTGGTCCTCTCATTTTTTCCCATTAGCAATTTATGGATGATACCATTTTAGGTGGTGAATCCTCGGTGAAAGAAGCTAGAAATGTAAAGAAAATCCTGAATACTTATTCCAATGCTACAGGACAGATTATGAACTGGAACAAGAGCTCAGTGTTCTTCATTAACACCCCCATGGATAGACAAAGGAAAATGGTTGGAATTTTGGGATGTGGTTTTGGGTCCCTTCCAGCTACTTATTTAGGGCTTCTGTTAGGATCCAAACCTCCAGAGACCTTCTGGGGTAGCCTAATTGATAGATTCAACATGAAACTGGCAGGCTGGAAGGGTATCACCCTTAGTCAGGCAAGGAAAGTGCTCTTGATACAATCCACTCTTCAGAACCTCCCTACTTATGCCTTAAGCCTTTTTTCTATTCCTGCTAAAGTGGTGGACTCTTTGGAGGCCATTCAAAGAAATGTTTTGTGGGCCGACAAAGAAGGAAACAAGAAGTACCCACTGGTGGCATGGGAGACTATATGTAAGCCTAAAAAACAAGGAGGGCTGGGATTCAAGAATCTGAAGCAGTTCAACAAGGCTCTACAAGCAAAAAAGATATGGATAATTTTTAATTCAACAGAGGAATGGAGGGATATTATGAAGGACAAATATGCCTCAAACATGACCTTCAAACAGTTCATCAGTAGAGAAATGGACCCGAGGGGCTCCTGCATTTGGAATGGAATTATGAGGACTAAGGCTATAGCTACCGATAAAGAAAGATGGAAATTAGGTAACGGCAGGGATGTCAACTTTTGGCATGATGATTGGCTAAGACAAGGACCCTTATGGAATATGGACCCTTACAATAGATGGGCTAATACCTGCATCGAAAGATATGGTAGTAGAGTGAGCGACTACAGAATCAACAATGATTGGGTGGACCTAACTGAGGTGTCCCAGGACTTAAAGCCATTGATGGTCAAAATTGGTCACACTCCCCTCTCTCTCAATCAAGATGTTATTGTTTGGGGGGAAACTACAGATGGTATCTACACGGTGGCTTCGGGATATGAAATCATGCAACACATTGATACTCCCCCCAGTTAGGCTAAGGCTTGGTACCCTGGTCTTATTCCTAAGATCAATATCTTCTTCTGGATTATGCTCCAAAAACGTATTTTGACTGTGGATAACCTTATTAAGAGAGGGCATCACATTCCTAATAGATGTATCTTATGCAAAAATCAAAGTGAGAGTGTGGACCACTTGTTTATCCACTATGACTTCACCAGACAAATATGGTATCATTTCCTGTCTTTTTTTGAGATGTCCTGGTGTTTCCCCATTAAGACTATGGAGCTCTTTGATCAATGGCAAAAAGGGTTGAGAGGGCATTGTTTATGGTCATGGGTGATGCCGCACATATGCTGGGGAGTGTGGAAGGAGCAAAATAACAGGATTTTTGGGGAAAAAGTTACTAGTGCTAAGTATGTTTCCCAGAAAATAACAAATGCCCTGATGAAAAACTACACTAACAGCAAAGGTCCCAATCCACTTCACAACAAAGGGGTTAATGTTACCAATAAGAGAAAAGATTGCAGATGGACCTTACCACCAGAAGGCTGGTTCAAAGAAAACTTTGACGGGGCAGCAAAAGGAAACCCTAGGAAGGCTGGGGTGGGAGGAATTATAAGGAACTCTCATGGAAAAGGCATTGCGGCTATTTTAGATCCTCTGGGGTCACAAATGAACCACTATTCTGAGGTGAGTGTGGCACATCACACCATAAGATTGGCTCGGGATATGGGGATCAAGAAATTGTGGTTAGAAGGTGACTCAAAGAACATTATAGATTGCTTAAATGAAAAGACCAAGCCCGCGTGGACAATTGAGAACATAATAGGGGAGTGTAGACAAATCCTCAAAACCTTTGAACAGGTCCATGTGGCTCATGAATACCAGGAAGCCAATCAGGTGGCTGACAGGTTGGCAAATATGGGAGTCAAGAGTGAGGGAGCAAAAAGATGGACTGACGGGAATGAAATTCCGCCGGAAATCTTAGCTCTGATAGAAAGTGATCGTGTTCCGGGAATACTTAGAAATATTAAATGATAATAATGAAGAGTAATGACATATTGGGGAAGTATAACCGAATGATGTGCAAGTACAGGAGACGTGAAGGGATTTACTTTTTCAGGTCTCATTGGCACACTTGGAGGCATAAAATTGTTTATTACATTGAACAAGTCTAAAAGAAGATTCACGAAGCACAAACATAATCTCATTTGGAAATAGAGGGTTTATAGTGGGAAAAATACCAGAAACAAAGGAGGCAAAGAAGGAGTTGAAATGGTGGGTGAAAGGCATAGGAGGGAACCGGAGAAGGAAACCAAAAAATGGCGACGACGCTCTAAGGTTTGGAATATTTTGAAAAAAGGTGAGGTGACTACCTTCATTGAGCATCTTCATGGTTGGAAGCTCTCTATTACAAAGATGATGGTGAAAAGTTGGAATGAAGGGCAAGTCAAAATTAATGGGGTGGATTTCATGGTGACGAAGGAAGTAGTTTCGGCTGTGACGAGTACCCCCATTATAGGAAATTTTTTTTATAGAGATACGAAGATTTTTGGGCAAGCTTTGATAGAATTTGTGAAAGATGCAGAGGAAAAGAATGCTTTAGTGAAGAAAGGCACTTTCTACCAGCCGAGTTCAATCAAGTTGCTGTGGAGGTTCGTTTTGAGGGTTATTATTAAGTACATCACTCTGGATATGAGATTCGACCACATAAGCACTCACCACTTTGTGCTTCTCAACCATTTCAAGTATGGTGCTAAGATATCTATCCCCTTCTTCCTATATTCGTCTATCAATGAAAATATTAACGATTATAAGGAGAAACCCATCAGCAACCCAACTTTTCATGAGGGTTTGTTGTTGTTAATTTATGAATATTTTAAAACTCGGACTATGGGGAAGGAAATTAAGAGCATGGAGGAGGGAAAAGATGAGTCGGAGGACTCAGGTGAGGATTATGTTCCTTCTGATACTGAGGACAGCCGAGATATGCACTCGGATAATGAGGAGGAAGAGATTTAGCAGACGAAGAAGGGGAAGAAAAGGGTAAAAATGGAGAAAATTGAGTCTCCAATTTTAAAACAACATATTGAGATATCGTCTGACAGGGATTACAATGAGAATGCTGATGGTATGGAAACAGAGGATGAGAGTTCTGGTGAAGAGGGAAATACTAAACAAGGAGGGAAGCTGGGGAAGACGGAAGGCAAGAGGTAGATAATGATTAAATTGCCGGTTTAGAAAGAGGAGGATTGTTCAGGGAAGGGGGTTAGGAGGTCTAAAAGAGGGAAACAGTTTGAAGAGGAGACCCAGGAGGAGAGGCAGGACAACCAGGACATAATGCAAGAGGAGAGAGACGAAAAAGAGGAGAATCAGGGGAGAGAGAATGAGGAGGCTGATCATAATCAGGGGTTTGAGGAGTATGGGGTTGACCATTACACTTGCAAAATCACTGGTAAAAACAAGAAAGTTGTTTGGATAAATTTTGATACTGTTTCTGCTAAAATGGGGATAAAGAGAGAAATGATTAAGACTTTGGTTAAGGAGAACAAGGAGGGCAGAATCCAGATGGTAGAGTTAATCGATCCTGCTTTAGTGATTCTTAGTGACAATGCAAGGGAGGATCCTCAAATGGATGTGCTGAATAATGCTAAAAATAGTGTCATAGATAGTTACATAAGCACTAAATGGACTTTCTTTGAAATCTACGAGCTGAAAAAAACAATGGACAGGCTAGAGAAAGATAACATCAAAAACAGTAATAGGAACATAGAGGAGGATAGGGAGTTGGATAACAGAGTGAACGAGTTGAAGAAAAGGGTTCAAAGTATTGAGGAATCGCTAGTTATAATTGTTGAACAAAGCTACAATATCCTAAAAGCATCAAATGATAACATTAAGGTGCTTATTGCCAAAATTGAAGAGCAAAGGGGAAGCAAGGAGGATCAGTCACCGAGCTGTGGTAGGGATAAGTCACCTGAAGAGGGATCAAAGAAGAGGACAAGAGCCACCACAAAGAAGATGGAAAACCAGGAAGTTGATAAAGACCTGTCTGACCTGAAAGAGGCTGCGGGTAGAATGACTGAGCTAGATTTTCATGCTGCTGAGATTCTTAGAGAAATTGCCTGATTTGTTTCCCTGACTTTTTTGCCTGGTCTTTTTGGTTTCGTCCCTGGCTTTATGTAATCTTTGGGACTGTTTTGTTTGGTTGTTGGCGTGCCTGTTCCATTATGTTGATGCTAATCATTACTATGCTTTTGGTTTTTTTATAGCTCTGTAGGGTTTCAGGAACTCATCAAAACCTGTTTTCCTTAATCAAAAACAAAATGTAAGTCAAGTAATATATTTAGTCTAAGTTGCTTGTCCAAATAGGAGAATGGGTGTTTTCAAGCTTCCAACATACAATGCCTTTACTATGTTTTGTTAATTTGGTTGTATCCAACTATGTATTAATCATTTGTCAATTTTCAGGCCATTATGGTAGTTGATTGATAAACAATTATGTTTTTTGGTATAAATAAGTCCTTTAAATGACTTTAGTGTCATCATTAAAAATAGTCTAATCCTTGGGTAGCCATCTTTGGTCTAGTTTTATAATAACTTCATGTGTTCATAATGATATACTTTTACTCTGGCTTATATGCATGTTTATTTCCATTATTAATTCAAGTATTAATTTCATCAAAAGAAGACTAAATATTTGGCATTGTTGTCTAAAAACAAATCCTGTCAAATTTAAGAGACTTGTGCCCTTAGACCCCAACAAAGGCGACGTGACCACAACATAGAAATTTAAGAGACTTGTGCCCCTAGACCCCAACAAAGGCGATGTGACCACAATATCCAAATTTAAGAGACTTGTGTCCTTAGACCCCAACAAAGACGACGCGACTACAACATAGAATTTTAAGAGACTTGTGCCCTTAGACCCCAAAAAAGGTGATGTGACCACAACATAGAAATTTAAGAGACTTGTGCCCTTAGACCCCAACAAAGGCAACGTGACTACAACATAGAATTTTAAGAGACTTGTGCCCTTAGACCCCAAAAAAGATGATGTGACGACAACATAGAAATTTAAGAGACTTGTGCCCTTAGACCCCAATAAAGATTACGTAATCACAACATAGAAGATTAAGTTGTGGTCGCAATGCCTTTATTAAGGTCTAAGTACACAAGTCTCTTAAATTCAACCATTTTGTTTTAAGACAAAAACATCAAATGCTTAATCTTCTTTTGATACACTAAGCATTGACTCACCTAGATGACTGGTGTGACTCACCTAGATGACTGGTGTGGGCTTTGCCAGGCATCGTCCCACTTCATTTCTTCGTTAATAGAGTCTGTTTGGTGGATGTGTGCAGATTCAAATTTTAAATCTTCTTATTCTTCCTACCCACCTTATTTTGTTAAAGCATGCCTATCTACTAAGGACAGAATGACTGCTTGCCAAAATGCTCAGGAATAATCAGGTAGAGAAGAAGCATGCTCTAGTAGACGTGCATGGAAAATGTAGAAGCCTTGACGAGAGACGCAAACTATTTGACAGAATGCGTCCAAGAAATGTGTTCTCCTTCTCATGGAACACCCTGCTTCCAAGATATGGACAAACACAATTTGCTAAATAAAATGTAGACTCCTTAACCTTTTCCTGCATTCTCAAGCTATGCACTCACATCACAAGATAAAGGATAGGAGATATTTTTACAGATGTAGTAGCTGCAACTGCCCTGGTAGAAAGCACGTAAACCGTTTGACAGAATGCCACATAGAAATTTCTTCTAATCTAACATACTGATTGCAGGATATTTAGAAAATGGATTTGTTTCAAAGGCTTCAGAAGCTTTCAAGCAAATGCAATTGGTCAGTGTAAATCCAGACTGTACGACTTTTTCCAGCATCCAGCTCGCAGCCAATGCCAAATGTGGGTTTTGGAACAGGGTATGGATATCCATAAAAGCATATAAGATAGAGGGATTTTGTCAAATGTAGTTGCAACTGCTGTGGTAGACATGTATGCAAAAGGTGGAAGCATTGACGGGACACGTAAACTATTTGTCAATGTGCCTCAAATAAATTTGGTCTCTTGGAATGCCCTGATTGTAGGATACGACCAAAAGGTAATTGTTGACAAATATTTAGAAACTCACAAAATCAATGAAATTTGTAGTTATAAAACTAATTCTCTCCTGCTTGTGCCGACATGAGAGTTTTTTAATTATTACTTATTTTTTTATTTTTTATTTTGGTTATAGTTATGTATCCTTTTTTTTAATCTATTTGAACTTTTCACAAACTTCTCTTGATTTTGACAAAATGGGAGGTGACTCTTTGTCCCTGAGGTTCAATTGTTCATTATGTCTCTTTTTTGTAATAGAAGAATATTTGAACTCAACAGAGTCAGCACCATCTAGGTGCCTACAACATAGATTTTCCAAGTGTTCATTTGACTCATAATGTCTCTTTAGCATGGAGAATGTATTTGTTTTTGGCGCTAAAATTAAAAAGCTAATATAACCACAAAATATAGGAGGATATGAAAACATATTGAAGATATTTATTGTACATACTTCCTACAACTTGAAAAGAACAAAATGAGGAAAGTATAAAGAGTGATATGTCAAAACTCCTATCTTGGCACTTTTAAATGTGCTGGCTTACTTTCAACACCCAACATTCAAAATTTTATATCCAGGCTTCATACGAAAAATTTAAAATTTATGTTTCATAAAGAAGTGTTGCGGATGAACTGTGAACTTTGAACCTCAAACTATAGTTGAAGGTTCAAAAGGCCTTTGGTTCAAATGCAAGTTCAGATTCATAGTTCGGATCCATGGGTCAAATGCATATTTTAAAAACACAAAGTCCATATCAAAGTTCGGATGAGCAAGTGTAGAGGTACAGGTTCATCACCGCTACCACAGGAAGAATACCTATTTATCAAGTTGCAATCGGATCTTTGGGAATTACAAATAACATCAAAATAATGCGGACTTGAAAACCAAGGCAGTCAATCATTGGATGCCCGTGGCCAATTGACCTGTTTGCAGAATACAGAAAAAGAAGGCATAGCCCGATGATCATGTGCCAAAGTTGCAGATGTTAAGTAGTGGATCTTGATTACTGTGAGCTCATATGATTCCGATGTGATCAAAGGGATTGGAAGCTCACATTAAGAAAACATGGCTTCTTTCTTTTTCTTTTTCTTTTTTTCGGGGGTTGTGTGTAAGAGGCTCCTTGTCGCTCAACCAAGACCTCCTCGCAAAGCATTGAAGGTGCCAAAGAATTTGAGAATATGGTGGATTGCAATCATGTCCTTTGCCAAAATCGGTGTTTCCATAGTGTTGTGATGGGACATGGACCCGATATGAAAGCTCTTAGTTTGAAATACAGGGGAAAGATATTGCTAAACCTTTGCTATGATGGGTGACCCGACATCTGGAACGAGAACTTCAATAGGAGGATATCAAATATAGCGGTTGAAAAGACTTAAAGAAGCAAATGGCCCGAGTAAAGAGGATACGCGAAGAGTTTGATAGATTGTCGATCCTCTCTGTGTATATGCATTGCATGTACATGATTATGTTTAAATAAATCCATAACTGTGTTGGCGGTCACCAAACATGGAGGATTCTCCTGTGAAGCCGAGGAGAAGAATGTCGACAATGGGATGGTGCCATCACAGCACAAAGATGTAACTTTTTTATTTTGACAGAGCCCTTTGACTTCAATATTTGACAGTGAACTGTTTGACGGAATGACCGAGGATGATAAGTGTTGGAGGAGCCCGATTTGCGAATTCAAAACCACACAGAGAGCTTGAAATGGAAAGTAATGAATGAATGTGAAGTCAAATATGTGAATCGGGACTTGAACAAAGATTGTGAGGGAACTTGAAGCTTCATTTTGGAGTCCCCCATTGAAGACGTGTGCAGACGGCCTGGCAAAATGCTGACAGTAAAACAACATTTCGAAGGATAAGATAGAAATGTGCTATGATTCATCGTATGACCATTACTGGATGGCAGTGAGCTTATGGAGCCAAGATTAATCTCCATTGAGTTGCAGCCAGCTCTATAAACACCTGCCCGCAAGATCTTCAAAATGGAGATGTCCTTTTACATCCGGCGTATATGTTGTCGGCGCTTTTGCTTAAACACTGATGGGAACTCGACAGAATGACTGGAGACTTGGGAAGACTGCAACTATGGAAGTTCAAGGGGAGTTTAATGTCGAGTTTGATGGTGGAAGACATGATGCCCTGTTTCCATGTCACAAAGAAAGTGAAATCTTTTGCAATGCACCAGTTCAGTTTGGTGTCGAGACACACACGGGATGCTCATCTTCATTCAATCATTCATTTTACTCATGATTGGACACTTCACTTGGATGCAGAGCATTAAAAAAAAACTGAAGGAAGAATTTCAGGTGTAGTCTTGGACAGTTGAATCGCAAGCTCGCCAAACGTTCTGTAATGGTATAAATGATCGGTTTAGTGGAAGAACTGAGTTATTTTAAACACGAAGGGCACATTTGAACACCCGTGACATCTTCCACAAAGGACCATTGTCATTTGCACATTGCAAGGATCACGGTTAATAGATGGGAGTTACGTTTATTTTGCAGACTTGTTAATATAGCAGAGATAAAGATGAAGTTGGTCATTTTATCAAACATTTAAAGATAAAGGGGAAATTATATATTTGATATGTGGGTTTGATACATGATTTCTTGGTTGAAATAGATCTGTGGATGATTCCAATTATTTTTAAATGTTGTTCTGCTCTATTTTGTCAAGTTTATGTATGTGTTATGAAGTCAGTAGGATTTATGTTTCATATGTTTTGTAAAATAAGATGTTAAATCTTTCCTCTATTTCTTTGTGTTGGGAAGGTTAGATCAATGGTCTGTTGGCCATTCATTTGTATATTTCTTAGTCTTTAATTTATATTCGCATTTACTTCATGTTGATGGGTAAATTTATGTATGTTTTTATGTCTTCTGGTTAAAGACATGATTAATGTTCCATTCATTGTAACACTAATGAAGGGAGTTGTACCTTCAAATTAAAATTCAGAGGGTACTTGCACATTCCATTGCAAGTAACTCAACTTCCCAATTTGTCTTTCGCTTTTGGGCCTTTAGAATCATTTGTGAAAGTATTTTAAGAAGACAAATCTATTTACTAACAAAATGCAACTATGATCTTATTAGCTTGATTTGGGGCTCTTTGTAAAACTTGATCTCCATTAGCTCCTTTAACCTGCAAGCTTAAAAACTCACAAAAGCACTAAAAAAATACACATTAGAAGGGAATGTTCACGTCAGGTTCACCAAAATATAGTGCATGAAAATGTAACATAAAATGAACAAGCATAAGCAACTAAGCCTATTCTAACATTAGACATGTATACCTCAAAATGATTTTGGAACACGCATGCAATTTGATGAAATAAAAAATAAGAAATAAGGTTGCACTACATCAACACAAAACATGCAAACCTCAAATCACCAAGTGTTGATAATGTTGTAGATGAGAGGATGTGGTTGCTCACAAAACCTGCAACAAGACAATGCATTAAAGCATGTTACAAGGAATGAGGAGAATGCTATCAAATTATAGAATTTTGGGAGAAATGAAGGGTTGAGATTTAAGTTAAATGGAGGGCTAAGATTGCATAGGATCAATGATGTGGCAATGATGTAGAGGCCAAATAGGCAATGGTTGACCATTCAAAAAAGTGAGTTGTTGCTCACACATTTGTGAGCAACTTTGAGGAGTTGAGCAATAAATGCCAAGTGGGGACAAATGTAAGAGTTGAAAGGGTCACAAAATCTCACACGTGTGGGCAAGTCTCAAGGAGAAAGTGAGAGATAAATGTGTAAGAGTTGAGTGGCTCAAAGCAAGTACACATGTGGGGAGTTGTTCAAGGTAGGCTAATTTAAAATTTAAAATTTAAAATTGTGCTCACACATGTGTGAGACAATTTTAAATTGGGGGAAATTGCTAATGGGTGTAGGAATCAAGAAATTCAACTAATTAATCAAGGATTAATTAGTGGGTAGGAATTAAGATAAAGGTGGGGGATTTAGGCTCATGGTTAGTTTAATTAATTTGGGATTAATTAAAGTGTAGGGAAATGGGATGTGATAAAGATTAAATAAATGTAAATTTATTTAATCAAAGGTAAGGGATAAAGATGATTAAATAAATGTAAATTTTTTTAATTAAGGGTAAGATAAAGACTAGTTTTAATTAAATAAATATATATTTATTTAATTAGGGATGAGGTAAAGATAAAGGATTATTAAATAAATAATAAATATTTATTTAATTTGCTAAGATAAGATAAGGTAATTGTGTTCATATGCATAAATTTTGGTGTCTAAGCGATCAAGTATATAAAGAGCCAACTACACTTATTAGTAGAGGAAAATATAAAAATCCAAAATAATATTGACTCAAGAGATGTGGATTAGAGATCATTAGTCTAGAGTTCCTAGTTGTACATGGGAGAAAAGGATGCAAGTGATAGATCCAATTCCCTAATGCACAATTCAAAAGGAAAAAGAGCCAATAGGCTCAAGAAGAGCTTAAGCACTAAATGGGTGCAATAATCCTTCATTGTAGATATGTCAAGGGAAATGGATAGGTGTATTTTAAAAGAAGTATGCAAGATAGAGGAAAAAAAAGAAAATATAGTCAAATCAGAAAATATAGTCTAGCAAAAAATAACAAAGAACCTGAAATGACTTAAAACAGAAACTATGCAATAGAATTGACCTGTGGTACAAATCTAGACAGAAAATGCTAGGTACAAAATGTTCCAAGTGACTTGTACCCAGGTACAAAACATTCCAAATGACTTCTAGCCTATGTTTCAAGTTGCAACTTGTAGAGTTTCTCTAACAGTTCATGATCTTTTTATAAAAGTTTTGACAACTACGCCACATGTTCCTACACAGAAAAATGGGGAAAAAGTTGTGGAAAGGGGTTTTCCTTGGTCAAACCCGTATTTAAGAATCAAATTTAAAATTAAATTAAAATAATCCCTAATAATTAGATTCACAAATCTCACAATTATAAATTAACCTAAACAAATAATGCTAAGTACCCATTTAAAATGATTAACTATTATATTGATTAGTCTATTAGAGAGACAGATTTGCTCAATTGATTCAATTGTATAGTTAATGTTAAATTTTAATTTATTATCAAAATAAAAGGGGGATTATATTGCTCTTGTGTTCAAGGGGTTAGGGGTTATGCTCGATTTCAATTAAAAGTTAATTTAAACTTTGAATTAGAGGATATTTCAAATGTCTAATAAAAAGGTTAATTTAAAGTTGTATGTTAGGAATTGATGGATTAGGAATGCATGTGTTTTCATCATAGGGGA
>MU223584.1:5602501-5706084 GCA_018584345.1 Thuja plicata | reverse complement strand
CTGGTTTTACTTGACAAATCCAGAATTGCAATTTAGAGAAACAAACAGCAGATTTGCAAAAACGAGAAGTGTCACTCCCAAAACCGGGAAGTGTCACTTCCAATTCCTGCAAACAAACGGGGCCTTAGTGATCTTGTTGTAACCTGATTTGGATACCTCGCTTTATATCTAATTTATATATATTGTACACATTTATACATAATTACCTTGGCATAACATTGATTTACATCTTACTTACACATTAGTATCCATACAACTACACTTTGGAAATTGAGGAAAAAAAACAAAACTATATTTTCCTTATTTGACAATGACATTATCTATTAGATAGTCACTTATCCTCCCTATTAATTATCTCTTATTTTATTTATTCTCTTTCTTGACTTTTTGTTTCTATGTTCCTAGTTAATGTATAGATGATGCAAATAATTAAAAAAATTATGATGATATCTATATCACTCATTATATTTTATATCATTTCTACTTTGAACCTTTTCTTATGATATATAGTTATATAGTGATCATCATTGCTTACTCTTGCATTTATCTTTAATACCATAGATATTTTTTATAATTTATTTTTTGTGCATTGTATATTCTCATTCACCTTCTATATTATACTTTATTTTTACTTATCCATTTGAGAGCATATTTCCAATTCATTCTTGTTTATTTAGCTCTTATGCTTTATTTGAATCTTATGTCTTCCCATCCTCCATATTTTTAATCTATCTTCAGATAGTTCTTACAAGTTTTTATGTTCTTAAATCTCAATTCTTCTTATGTCCTACATTTATCATGTTGATTTTCATATGTTCATTGCTACCTTCCTATGTTCCTATGCTAAATGATTTAATGAAACATATATGGTCTTTATGTTCTATTATTATGATTTTATATTTATTCAATGTTCATTATATTAATTTTCCTAATCTTCACTTTCTAACACGTATAGTAGCTAATCCATTAAGCATTTGAAGATGAAGTAAACTAATCATTTGTGAGATTCTTTGTGTATAATCTAAATATGTATTTTGCAAAAATTAAAAATAAATTGTGCATATTTTTATGTAATTTTTAATAACTTAATTTTTACAGTTGTCAACATTTTTTAAAAGTGACATAATTTATTTTGAAATTCATAACATTTCTTTATAGAAAGAATAAAATTCTAATTTTAAAATATAGATTTGTCAAACCAATATATAGGGTATGGATTTTTTTTTATAATTTTTTGTTGCAAGTACTTTTTTAGTTAATTTTTGAAATGAAGATATGTATACTTAGAGAAAATATATTTTTTACAATTTTGTTCTTCTATTGTTTTAAATTTTCATATGTGAAAGAAAAATCTATTTTTTTAATGAAAATCCTACATTCATAAGAAATAAGAAATAAATATATTAATGAAATTAAATATATATATTAAAAATTATACTTTTTGGAAGGCTAATAATAAGGACTAAATACTTACAAAACAAAACTTCTAAATAAATTAATTTGATCCCCTAAAAGATAATGTCAAAGTGATTTTTTATTTGCATTTTGATAAGTGTGAAGGAGATCCCGTTGCAAGTATGATTTAAGAGTAGATAGGTTCTATCGAAGAGAGTTTGATCTAAGAGGCTTTGATTTGACGCTCCTCAATTAATTCCTTCAAATGGGACCTATCAAGGCTTAAATAATTAAATATATTTTAAAATGTGTGTTTTCAACAAAAGATAGGATGTGCAAAAAAGTGTAACCCATTATTGTAGGATCACCCTTATGTAAACTCTATCTCACATTATTGTCACCCTTATCTTACTATTTCTCTTTGGGAACAAACATATTTACGCCTACCTTATCTCTTACATATGTGCTTCCATGTTTATTATCTAATATTTATGATTATCTTTATAATGCCTTCTATGGTTGGGGTGACCTTGTACACAAGCCTTGATGATTATATCCAAATTTTATTCTTGTATATTGATTAGAAAATGATTTTTTTTATTGCATGTTTTATAATGCTTGCATATTTTCTCCTCTCCTTCAATCCTAAAAATATTTTGTATGTAATTGATTATAGTGAGCATATAGATTATCTAGTATTTCTTTTTGTTGATTATAGGGATGTAACTAATATAATAATTATGATGAGTATTTAGTACCAAACATATCTTTTCCTTATCATAACTAGGAAAAGGGTGATACCACAATAGTGGGTTACACTTTTTTGCCTAAACGGACATTGAAGTCTACATTTTGAGAAAACCTTTCACATTCGGATGCATATTGTCGTTAAACTGTTTGAAATCGGAAGATGAAGTAAATTAGAGTATTTTAGGATTTTCTTTCTAGATTCTAAATATATTTTTTTTAATTTTTTTTTGAATTGATTTTAATGGTTTTTTTTTCTCCCACTAAAACTGCTATGTTGCTGAAAACGTCATTTTCAAAAAGGTACAATGACTTCGTACAACATAACTTTTTTTTTTTCTAAAATAGATATCAATGCGCTTCTTTTGAATTTAGTTTTGTAACATCCATACGGAGGGCACGCAATTAGTTTGACGACATTATCATTATTATTGCATATTTTATGAACGTTTGAAGTAGAGTCAACCGTAATTTTGACATACCTTGACTACGTAGCTGATAACTTGTTGTGTATTTATCAAAATTCAAAATTTTTTTTGATAGAAAGAAGACTCGAAGCCGGAGGGCACTGTTATTTTTCAATTTTTTTCTATTTTCTACTATTTTTCATTGAACGTCAAACCTGGAAGTTTATATTCAATAAAAAACCTACATCTGATGCACATCAAAATACATAGACCTAATTAATTCAAAATTTGTCAAATCTATATTCGTTAGAAAGATCGTTCAGAGTACTTGTGCGATGCAAAAGGAGGTGTCCCTATTCTTCCATTTGAGCCCCGCGCTTGAGCCTCGAAGCCATGAAAACTGCATATTGTTGTTAGCCTTTGCAGATGGCCTCAATTTTGGGGGTTTCGATAGAAACTACTTTCTATCGAAAGTAGTTTCTTAGTTTAACATGCATATGGGTAAAAACCATAGAAAATTTTTGACTAGTTAGTTTCAATTGAAACTAAGCAAAAAAGGTAGTTTCGATCGAAACTAAGAATGTTTCGATCGAAACAATCAGGTACTTTCTATCGAAAGTACTTGACTAAATCATCGCCCTCGCGGATTTCGTGAGGAATTCCTTCCTCCGAAAAAGTGTAACCCACTATTGTGGGATCACCCAAAAGATCACTCACTCTTTTGTTAAAAAAAATGGATCATGTTCCTTCTCTAGATTGGGATCTTTCACACCTCGTTTGCATGGTTAAAGTTCTTTCACATATTAGTTTATCATTTTTTAAAAGGTATAATCTCTCATCATAATCATTTTATTTTTAACTAGTTTTAATCTTAGGTCCCTCTCAAACAAATTATGGTCAATGCTTATTTGTAAAATGTGTGGTATATATTGTTTAGTACATGTTATTCTCTATTTTATAGGTATAAAATAGATGCTCATTGTAAGAGGAGTCTAAGAATGATATGTTACCTTACATAAATCTACTATCATATGAGTATCTATTTTTTTTAGCTTATGTGTATTGATTTCTTATTCTATTAGACATGAACTTTTCTAGTAATTCACATGTTCAAAATTAAGAGTCAAAATGTAATTGTTAAATTGAATGCTCATACCCTTTTCCTTACATATATTTGGCCCACTTATGTCCTAAATAAAACACTTAGCTTTTAAATGTGACATATCCTTGTATGAATGCAACTCATGACATCACACATCTTGATCTTTGCTATAACTGATTTCTAATATTTCATCCTTTATCGAGCTAGGACAACCATTAAGCACCTTGGATTAGATTTGTGGGTACAAACTTGAATTGGGCCATTTTTATAGATATAGATTTAATCGTGCTAAACATTTATACTAAAATTAAGTTCTCATATTTCTAACTACACTTGCTATGTGAGCCGAGTAAACACCAAATTTGTCAATTTTGGGGCTTGGTTGCAATATTTAAAGACACCCATGTCCTCATTTAAAAATAATGTATGAGATTAACTTGGTTGCAATATTTAAAGACACCCATGTCCTCATTTAAAAATAATGTATGAGATTATCAATAGCTTATCACTTGGACTAGCCTAGGGTTTTAGAAATAGTGCAAATCTGAGAGCATTCTAATAGCTTTTATAAAAATTATCAATGCATACCATCTTAGGGTTGTTGCACACTTATTTGTTTCCTTTGTACCTTTCACTTAGAGATGTAAAACTAGTCTACCAAGTATTTGACTATGAAAAATTTAGCCTCATAATCCAAAAGATTCCCCAAAGGTAGTTTTATAAACACAACATGCCCTTATAATACATTAAAAATATAAAAATAAAGTCCAATCAATTTCGACAATCCACATTTTACTAGATCAAATCTTTATATTGCTATTAAGATTCAATTGTGTATTTTTTGAGTCAAACTCATTGACCCATGTTTCATGAGTAGTGGAACCCATCTCTCATGAGAATGAATGGAATAGTTAGACTCATTGCATCTAGGTGATGCTCATAGAGGTGAAGCACCGAGACTTCCCGAGAGGTCACCCATCCCAGTACTACTCCAACTCAAGCATGCTTAACCATGAAGTTTCCTCCAATGTTAAGCCCACTTTGCTTGGAACCCCATTTGCAAAACCTTCAGCAAGTGGTGTGCCTTATGAACCATTCATTATAAAGCCCCTTAAGTTCATCAATTGATTTAGTTGCAAATCAAATTTGTGTATAGATTCAAATAGTGCAAATCAAGGCTAGTAAATTCGAACCTAGTCGTACATATCATTTATGCACTTACAAAAATGTTCTAGAACAAAAAAACAATCAATATGTAAAATCTAAGATCTCCATTAAAATCAACCTTTAGTTATAAAATTTTAAAACATTAACAAATTAACTTTACATATTTATGATGAATCGTCTCCATCATCAAATATTAAACTAAGTGTCATATTTAATTCACTCAAAAATCAATTCTTATTTCAATTAAATGTGAACTTTAAATCCTAGACTTTATATTAAAAAAATTGTCATCGTATCGTCATGACATGTTTATGTAAGATATCAACCTCTAGTGACTAATGTGCTCTACTAAACAAAATATTCTTGTTATTCTACCAATAGGCATCTATAGTGACAACAATTCGTCCCTATGTGAGGTCGCAAGAATATATGAAAGAAAAACAAAATGCAAAGATAAGGTGACATTAGTGTTTCGAAGACCCTTATCCCAACTTTTCTTCCTAATTTGGTTTGAGTTTTAGTCTATTTAACAACTCGGCCCCGATTGAAAAGAGTAAGAAGATTTTAGTGAAAGGAAGGCTTGATAGCTCAAATTATTATTTGATAGCTCAAATAATATAATAATTGTCCACATATGATATTTGTGAATATTGTTTACACAAATTTTCCTATTCTAAATAATGAAATTTGTTACACATTGCTTACATCATAGATTTTTCTATTTTTGCAAATATAAATATGCTAATTTTGATTTCTATAGAACCGTACAAGTATTGTATAAAAAACTCTCTCTCCGTAAGGAATATTGTTTGGCCAAAGTTCACCTATCTATTATTGTCTTTATAGATTCTGTTTTATTTGTCTCAAAACGATAAAGACCAGGACAGAACACCGCTTTCACTCTACAGCGATTGAAAACGGTGCTCATATATTAATCCCACACGCGTTAGAAGTTTGGTAACAAAAATTGTACAAAACGAATCGAAAACAAAAGACAAAGTTTTTATCCCACACGCGTTACAGATTTGGAAACAAAAAGAACTACAAAAGGAATCCAATGCAGAAGCGTAGAAGAAATTACAGCGAATGGTTACACTTTTCTGCCATCATCAGTACATATATTCAAACTTACATTTACATGATTTGGAAAGCAAAATCACCTGGGATTTGGCCAGACTCGTAACTGCGAGCCTGGTGGGTCTGAATGAGCTTCTGCACGCTATGAAAATGGGCAAGTTTGCAGGGGATGGTAATGGGTCCTCTGTGATTAAAACCATACTCTTCCTCTGCTTCTTTCAGCAATTCTTTAAACAGGGGATGATTACAGTACACCACTGGAATCACATAACGTTCATGCTCTGCTCCCTGTCCAACCTCCACAGCCAAATATCCCTTGGGAACCTGTTTGGAACATTTGGGCTCCATTAAATCGAGGCCCCTCTTATAGCTTTGGGAGAATTGGGGGAAATGAGGAAGACGAATTGGGGCATCTTGGGAGTAGTCAAAGAAATCTGAAGAGCTCAAGAGTGGTCGACTGTAAACCCATCTTCTACAAATCTTTCCTCCAATGCTCAGACGAACAGACTTTCTGCTACTTGGTGGGCGCAGGGGAGCATATGATTTAGACTTCCCAGAGAGTTTTATCCATCTCCAGATCTTCGCTATTCTATATCCTAATCTGAAACCCATTTCAATACAGTTCTTGGGCTTACAAAACATGAAATCATCTGACCTTGTACCAGAAAAACTTCCCACCAGTGGTTTAGGAGATCATGTTGGGATACAGAGAACAAATTCTCTCGTACCCAAATCAAACCTAAAGATCACAGTTTTAAAGTGGAAAGAATGGGATTCCTATGCTTTCAGGGCACCTTAGGAAACATCAATCAATCATTAAAAAAAAAAAATATAGCACAAGATCCTAAATACGAACAAACAATACCCTGTAAAAGAAAAAAGTAGGCAAATATTCTACCAGCGACGAAGAGTTAAAAAAAAATTTAGTCAACTAACGAAGAGAGATCTACAACAAGGTTAGCAATGTAAGAAGATTGTTCACCTTCCCCAATCACCTCAAATATCTCACTTCTCCCTGCTATTTACTTGGATAATGCCAAGCCTTAGATATTACCTCCTAATATGATTGAATTCTAATGACCTTGTTCCTTTAGAGCTAATTACTTCAAACTTTTATAGGGTGTTACAAAACTAAAATTTTAGCAAGCTTCATAATGGTGTGTCTCTCTTCCATCTAGGTACATCTTGACTATTGGTTTCCATTTCTTCCCTTTTATTGTACACTACCACTTTGTTAAAATAATTCAATTGTAACATCCCTTTCATTTCTTTTAATTTGTATATATTGTATACATTTGTACATAATTACCCTCGCATAACATTGATTTACATCTTATTTACACATTAATATGCATACAACCACACTTTGAAAATTGAAAAGAAAAAAAACTTTTATTTTCCTTATTTGACAATGACATTATCTATTAGATATCCTCACTTATCCTCCCTATTAATTATCTCATATTTTATTTATTTCTCTTTCTTGACTTTTTTTCTATGTTCCTAGTTAACATATAGATGATCTTAATAATTAAACAAAATTTATGATGATATCCATATCACTCATTATGTTTTATATCATTTCTACTTTGAACCTTTTCTTATGAAATAGTATTTATCTTTAACATCATAGATATTTTTTATAACTTATTTTTTGTGCATCGTATATTCTCATTCACCTTCTATATTACACTTTATTTTTACTTATCCATTTGAGAGCATATTTCCAATTCATTCTTGTTTATTTAGCTCTTATGCTTTATTTGAGTCTTATGTCTTCCCATCCTCCATATTTTCAATCTATCTTCACATAGTTCTTACTAGTTTTTGTGTTTCTTCTTATGTCTTGCATTTATCATGTTGATTTTTATATGTTCATTGTTATCTTCCTATGTTCCTATGCTAAATGATTTAATGATACCTATATGGTCTTTATGTTCTAGTATTATGATTTATATTTATTCAATGTTCATTATATTAATTTTCCTGATCTTCACTTTCTAACACGTATAGTAGCTAAACCGTTAAGAATTTGAAGATGAAGTAAACTAATCATTTGTGAGATTCTTTGTGTAGAATCTAAATATGTATTTTTTCAATATTAAAAATAAATCGTGCATATTTTTACGTAATTTTTAATAATTTAATTTTTAGAGTTGTCAACATTTTTTAAAAGTGACATAATTTATTTTGAAATTTATAACATTTCTTTATAGAAAGAATAAAATTCTAATTTTAAAATGTAGATTTGTCAAACTAATATCTAGGGTATGGATTTTTTCATAATTTTTTGTTGAAGTACCCTTTTTAGTTAATTTTTGAAATGAAGATATGTATACTTAGAGAAAATATATTTTTTTACAATTTTTTTTTTCTATTTTTTTTTTTAAATTTCACATGTGAAAGAAAATGCTAATTTTTTTAATGAAAATTCTACATTCATAAGAAATAAATATATTAATGAAATTAAATATATATTAAAAATTATGCTTTTTGGAAGGTTAATAACAAGGACTAAATACTTACAAAACAAATTTTTTAAATAAATTAATTTGATCCTCTAAAAGATAACGTCAAAGTGATTTTTTATTTGCATTTTGATAAGTGTGAAGGAGATCCCATTGCAAGTATGATTTAAGAGTAGAGAGGTCCTATCGAAGAGAGTTTTATCTAAGAGACTTTGATTTGACACTCTTCAATTAATTCCTTCAAATGGGACCTATCAAGGCTTAAATAATTATATTTTCTTAAAAAATGTGTGATTTCAACAAAAGATAGGATGTGCAAAAAAGCGTAACCCATTATTGTGGGATCACCCTTATGTAAACTCTATCTCACATTATTGTCACCCTTATCTTACCATTTCTCTTTGTGAACAAACATATTTACACCTACCTTATCTCCTATATATGTGCTTCTGTGTTTATTATCTAGTATTTATGATTATCTTTATATTGTCATTTACCTATTTTTGGGGCGACCTTTTACACAAGCCTTGATGATCATATCCAAATTTTATTCTTGTTATTGATTAGAAAATGATATATTTTTTTATACTGCATGTTTTATAATGCTTGCACATTTTCCCTTCTCCTTCAATTCTTAAAATCTTTTGTATGAAATTGATTATAGTGAGCAAATAGATTATCTAGTATTTGTTTTTGTTGATTATATGGATGTAACTAATATAATAATTATGATGATTATTTAGTACCAAACATATCTTTTCCTTATCATATCTAGGAAAAGATCACTCACTCTTTTGTTAAAAAAATTTGGATCATGTTCCTTATCTAGATTGGGATCTTTCACACCTCATTTGCATGGTTAAAGTCCTTTTCACATATTAGTTTATCATTTTTTAATATGTATAATCTCTCATCGTAATCATTTTATTTTTAACTAGTTCTAAACTTAGGTCCCTCTCAAACAAATTATGGTCAATGCTTATTTGTAAACTGTGTGGTATATATTGTTTAGTACATGTTATTCTCTATTTTATAGGTATAAAAATAGATGCTCATTGTAATAGGAGTCTAAGAATGATACATTACCAAGTACAAAAATCTACTATCATATGAGTATCTTTTTTTTTTTTGTTTATGCGTATTGATTTCTTATTCTATTAGACATGTATTTTTCTACTAATTCACATGTTCAAAATTAAGAGTCAAATTGTAATTGTTAAATTGAATGCTCATACCCTTTTCCTTACATATATTGGGTGCACTTATGTCCTAAATAAAATACTTAGCTTAAAAGTGGCATATCCGTGTATGAAAGAAATTCATGACATCACACATCTTGATCTTTGATATAACTGATTTCTAATATTTCATCCTTTATCGAGCTAGGACAACCATTAAGCACCTTGGATTAGATTTGTGGGTACAAACTTGAATTGGGTCATTTTTATAGTTGTAGATTTAATCGGGCTAAACTTTTATATTAATATTAGGTTCTCATATTTCTAAAGTTACATTTGCTATGTGAGCTGAGTAAACACCAAATTTGTCAATTTTTGGGTTTGGTTGCAATATTTAAAGACACCTGTGTGCTCATTTAAAAATAACATGTATGAGATCATCAATAACTTATCAAGGACGAGTCTAGGGTTTTATAAATAGTGCAATTTTGAGAGCATTCTAATAAATTTTATAAAATAATTTCAATGCATACCATCTTAGGGTTGTTGCACACTTATTTGTTGCCTTTGCACCTTTCACTTAGAGATGTAAAACTAGTCTACCAAGTGTTTGACTATGAAAAAATTAGCCTCATAATCCAAAAGAGTCCCCAAAGGTAACTATAAACACACCATGCCCTTATAATACGTTAAAAACATAAAAATCACGTCTAATCAATTCTAACAATCCACATTTTACTAGATCAAATTTGTGATATTGCTATTAGGATTCAATTGTGTAGTTTTTGAGTCAAACTCATTGACCTATGTTTCATGAGTAGTGGAACCCATCTCTCATGAGAATGAATGGAACAGTTAGGACTCATTGCATCTAGGTGATGCTCATGGAGGTGAAGCACCGGGACTTCCCGAGAGGTCACCCATCCCAGTACTACTCTAGCTCAAGAACGCTTAACCGCGAAGTTTCCTCCAAGGTTAAGCCCACTTTGCTTGGAACCCCATTTGCAAAACCTTCAGCAAGTGGTGTGCCTTATGAACCATTCATTATAAAGCCCCTTAAGCTCATCAATTGATTTAGTTGCAAATCAAATTTGTGTATAGATTCAAATAGTGCAAATCAAGGCTAGTAAATTCCAACCTAGTTGTACAAATCATTTATGCAGTTACAAAAATGTTCTAGAACAAAAAAATAATCAATATGTAAAATCTAAGATCTTCATTAAAATCAATCTTTAATTATAAAATTTTAAAACATTAACAAATTAACTTTACATATTTATCACGAATTGTCTCCATCATCAAATATTAAACTAAGTGTCATATTTAATTCACTCAAAAATCAATTCTTATTTCAATTAAATGTGAACTTTAAATCATAGACTTTATATTAAAAAATATTTGTCATCGTATCATCATTACATGTTTATGGAAGATATCAACCTCTAGTGACTAATGTGCTCTACTAAACAAAATATTCTTGTTATTCTACCAATAGGCATCTATAGTGACAACAATTCGTCCCTATATGAGGTTGCGAGAATATGTGGAAGAAAAACAAAATGCAAGGATAAGATGATAATAGAATTTCGAAGACCCTTATCCCAACTTCTCTTCCTAATTTGGTTTGAGTTTTACTCTATTTAACAACTCGACCCCGATTGAAAATAGCAAGAAGATTTTGGTGAAAAGAAAGCTTGATAACTCAAATACTATAATAATTGTCCACATATGATATTTGTGAATATTGTTTACATAAATTTTCCTATTCTAAATAATGAAATTTGTTACATATTGCTTACATCATATATTTTTCTATTTTTGCAAATATAAATATGCTAATTTTGATTTCTATAGAACCGTACAAGTATTGTATAAAAAACTCTCTCCGTAAGGAATATTGTTTGGCCAAAGTTCACCTATCTATTATTGTCTTTATACATTCTGTTTTATTTGACTCAAAACGATAAAAACACCGCTTTCACTCTACAGCGATTGAAAACGGTGCTCATATATTAATCCCACACGCGTTAGAAGTTTTGTAACAAAATTTGTACAAAATGAATCGAAAACAATAGTTCAAGTTTTTATCCCACAGGCGTTACAGATTTGGAAACAAAAAGAACTACAAAAGGAATCTAATGCACAAGCGTAGAAGTTACAGCGAATGGCTACATTTTTCTGACATCATCAGTACATATATTCAAACTCACATTTACATGATTTGGAAAGCAAAATCACCTGGGATTTGGCCAGACTAGTAACTGCGAGCCTGGTGGGTCTGAATGAGCTTCTGCACGCTATGAAAATGGGCAAGTTTGCAGGGGATGGTAATGGGTCCTCTGTGATTAAAACCATACTCTTCCTCTGCTTCCTTCAGCAATTCTCTAAACAGGGGATGATTACAGTACACCACTGGAATCACATAACGCTCATGCTCTGCTCCCTGTCCAACCTCCACAGCCAAATAGCCCTTGGGAACCTGTTTGGAACATTTGGGCTCCATTAAATCGAAGCCCCTCTTATAGCCTTGGGAGAATTGGGGGAAATGAGGAAGACGAATTGGAGCATCTTGGGAGTCCTTGAAGAAATCTGAAGAGCTCAAGAGTGGTCGACTGTAAACCCATCTTCTACAAATCTTTCCTCCAATGCGCAGACGAACAGACTTTCTGCTACTTGGTGGGCGCAGGGGAGCATATGATCTAGACTTCCCAGATAGTTTTATCCATCTCCAGATCTTCGCTATTCCATATCCTAATCTGAAACCCATTTCAATACAGTTCTTGGGCTTACAAAACATGAAATCATCTGACCTTGTACGAGAAAAACTTCCCACCAGTGGTTTAGGAGATCATGTTGGGATACAGAGAACAAATTCTCTCGTACCCAAATCAAACCTAAAGATCACAGTTTTAAAGTGGAAAGAATGGGATTCCTGACCTTTGGAAACGTTAAGCAATCCCACCTAATGTATACACGTAGAAGAGATGTTATAAGACGCAAAACAGGTTTCACGAGATCTTATCATCCTCCATTAAAGAATAAGAATCTGTGTAATGAAGTGAAGGAATGGACATTGGGGGCCACTGAATAGATGTTTATGGAGTTGTTATCAGCCATTTCCCTTGCTTCACGACGTTTCTGCCAGCACTCTTCCAAAGGGAGATCTCACATCACCTTCGATTAAAGGATGGAAAGACCTCTAAACTGAGCATAACACACAAAAAATGATTCTCCATCCTGTTCACAATTTAGACTTATGATTTCCCTTTTCACATTTGGTTTTTGGATATGTCGTTACTAGTTTGCTTTTCCATTTCAAAATCCGTCAGGATTACCTATTTTCATCTGACATGGAGATTTATCCAGTGAAATTTGAGCAAGCAAGCATCACATAAATACAAAAGTATGTCCAACATCAAGTTCACAGCAGAGTTGGTTTAGATGTTGTATTAAGGAGTTGTTTCTTTCGTTACAACTCTCAATTTCCTTATAAATGCTTTGGGTTTGTTTTTATTGGAATGTGAAAAAATGAGTATTTTAAGGGTCATGTCATTGGTATCAATAAAAAATATTTTATTATAATTTTGAGATTATTTAGGTGAAATATTATTATTTTTTATTATAATTGTAAAATCATTGAAGTCTAGTTTTATATTTTTATTTATAGTAGGTAGTATGTACACATCAAATTTAACTATTTTGTTTTTTAATATTGGCATCCATTTTAATAGCAATGTTCATGGATTCTAGTTAGTATTTACTGTAAATTTCATAATGTCTATTAGAAGTTTAAATGTTGTATTTTCTCATAGAAATAAGTGAGTTCTAGTATTGCAAGTTTATCATTCGACTTTAGATTTGTTAACTCAATTTACTACCATTTTCAATTATTAGGGCACTTAAGTGGGGAGAAGTTACTTGGAAGAAGAATATTGTATCCATAATCAAACTTATATTCACTAAGTGAAGGTTAGACATGACTTCTTGAATTTCCCTTAATACTTGTTGAATAATGTCATATTGGGAAGAATTTGAAATGGCTTTTCTACTCTCTACTGAAACCCATGCATGCTCTGCTCCTGGTTTGTCATATGTTGTTGGCATGTTGGTTGTTGGTTCGTCGACTATTAGTTTGCCACCTGCTATTGGCTCCTCATCGATAACCATTGTTGGTTTTTGGTCTTTTGGTTCATTGTCTGCTACTTTGTTGCATGTGAATGACGGTTCCCCCATTGCAACTAATTTCCCACCATTGGGGTTCGGTCTGTTGCAAGTGAATTCTCCTACTTCTTCCCCAAATTCTCTTTCCTTTGCTAAGGTGGTTGTCTCCTCTAGTGATAAAATTCCTTCCTCTACTCCTGCTCATACCTCTCTTAGGGGTAAACCCTTACATTGTTCTTCTTCAATCCTTACTATTATTTTTGGGTAGTAGGTGTTGAATATGAAGAATACATCTCCTGGGTTGCTCTTATTTGTAGATTCAATGGTTTATGGCCTTCTTTCCTTAAATTTGAGAAAATAAGTTTTGGAATCTTAGAGGCCCATTATTGAGGATAGGATTGAACTCTATCCTACTACTAGGGGCCTTTTTGCGGCTACTTTTCAATTTGCGAATGATAGGGCACATGTGCTAGAAGGTGGTGTTTGGTTATGGGGAAAGCACTCACTTTCTCTTAGGCTTTGGTTGCCTTCCTTCAACCTCTTATTGAATCTATTCGTATTGTCCCTACTTGGGTTAAACTTCATAATTTGCCTCTCCATTTTTGGACTAAGTCAAGTACTTTGATTCTATTGGAAGGTTTTTTGGCTGATGATTATTCTCTTATCTATGATTATCCTACTTTTGTTTGCATTGTTGTGGATATTGACATCTCACAAGATTTACCTAGGGAAGTTTTCTTGATGGTTGGCTCGCTAGATAATGGTCTCAGATTCTTGATTATGAGGGTGTTATTTTCGTTGTTGGAGGTATTTTTCTACTAGTAATTTGCTTGCAAATTATCAAAAATCTCAGTATTAGTCCTTCATTTAAAATTGTTGTTGGTCCACCATTGATAGTTTCTATTGGTTTGTTGTCTTCTAAGCCTATTGTTCCTAGCAAGTGTGATGATTTTGTTTTGGCTGCTACTTAGCCCTCGCCAATTTGTCCCCTTGCTCTACACCTTCAGAGGATGATATATCCTAGATAATTATGCATAGGAGAGGTTTTCCTAAACATTTTGATGTCTCTCAATCTTGAGTCAAGGGTGTTCGCGGTGGTCGAAAGTATACAAATGTGGTTTAGTTCCTTAGTTTTAGTTTGTCCTTCAGTTGTTTGTAAAGGGTTTCAAGTGCCCTTCAAAACTCATTTGTGTCTTGATGTTGGTTGGTTGTAGTTTTTCTATGGTATATCTTTTAGAAGCTTTCTGTAAGTGGGTTTTAGATCCCAACAAAATTCCAATTGTACAAGGTTTAAGGTCTTATTGAAACCTATTTTACCTTTAATAAAAAATATGCCAAGAGGAGTAACTTCAAATCTTGACCTCCTTGAAATAATGACACTACATGTGGAGCAAGATGCATTTGAGAACTATTGTGTCAACCAATTGACTAGAATCTTCTAGGTATAAAAAAAGGAGAAGGATTTTGAGTTGGATTAGTTTCCCTTATGGGTTTTTAGTACAAGAAACTCCTTAAATTTATTGATTGTAGGTTAATAGCATGAGAAAGAATTGTGGCTCATATTAGAGAGATAATTTTAGGTCAGAGAGTCCAGCTTATTTCATATTGTTGTATAAATTTGGAAGGGAAAATTCTATCCAAATATCTCCATGAAATCATCTAATATGAATTTAAATTTTTAACATTTAAAAATTCAACAACTTTCTTATGAGCATTGTTCTTGGTTTGGCTCTAGAATCCAATAAGAATATAAATAAATATCTCTTTATTTTATTTTATACTTTAGATCAATCATATATGGTATTTGAAGGTGCATTGGATCTATTGTAAATTAACTAATTGAACACTTAAATGTGTCTCCGGATCATATATAAACTGTAGTGTAATTAAGCTCAATTTTAATAGATAGTTTTGAATTTGTCCCCTTATTATATTTATTTCTTAATATTATATTATAGATTAGCCTACAAGAATGATCAATATCCACTACAGGTGTTATAGAAAATTATTGTGAGGCCATTCTATAATGTAATGGTCTCAATTCATTTGACACCTTATTGTGGCTACATTAGGTCTTCTTAATTCAGATATTACTCTATTAAAGTAAGTGCACACAAATGGGGACAAAATAAATGTAAAAAATGGTTAATTTTTTCATGAAATTTTGTAAACCCAAATCTTTTTAATGATAAATTCAAGATGCCTACACTTAAAATTGAAGATGTGACATGAACACAATTATAGTACGTTGTAGCTAGTTTCTAAACTAGAGTAGTGAATTTTTACAATGGTTAAGATTAAGAGGGTCAATCAATGAGCTCGAACAAAAGTATTTATATTTCTATTAATAATAATAGTATAGTGTCCAATTTGTATCCCCAATTCTTTGACGTGTTAAGTGTTTTTTTTAAACTAATTGGTAAAAGAATAACACTAAGGTAGTACTAAAAGTTACACATCATTTTATATCTTTTAAAAAAAATATTTTCAAATTGGATATATTCTAAAAATGGAGCACTAAATATGTAAGTTTCACATAACTTATAAAAAATGAAAAAATATATTTTTACCAATGTGTATAGAATGAAATGTAGAAGAACCATATATGCTTTTCTTGAATTAGATAAATGGATCAAAATTTATGAATAAAAAGGAATATAAACCTATTTGGATTGATCTCGTAGTGTGATGGTTAACTTGTGACATTATTGATGGTACCACCAAGGTTTATGGCCTCACCTAAAAATGGACCAAACTAAAAATCTAATTGACTATAAAAAAAAATGAATATATCTATTTGTAGATATCAGGATAGTACTAGAAGAAAATACAAGAAAAAAAATTAATTTATGTAAAATATTAAAAAAAATTGACTCGAAACATAAGAAGTGATTTGAAATTTTGGTCACTAATTTTATTTTAAAATGCATAAAGCTAATAAGGATGAAGTTTGAACTCATTGTTGTATGTTTTAAACATGAATTTAGAAACCAAAAGTGAGGTCTAATCATTAGTCTTGGAAATCAAATCTTAACCAACATGATTTTATTTTTTGAATTAAATGCTAAATAACATGCTCAATGATACATAATGTACACATTACCTAACATGTATAAATTATTTATAGCATAAATTAAAATTTAATTTTTATACTGTGTCTATTCATAACGCATATACTTTATAGTTTGGTACATATTTTACAAAGCATGTGTATTTCCTTTATACTTACTTATATCGATACTCTTTTATCCCTCATTTTACAAATTCCTATGTAAATTTATCTCATGAAAATTTCTATTTTGGACTCATCATCACTCACCTATAGACATTGACCTAATCCCTAGATCCTTCATTCACCATATATTTTGGATCTATGGGTACAAACTTTTCATAGGTGATTTTTGCAACTTCATATATTTAAACCTCAAATTTAACATTTGAATGTTTTTTACTTAAACTCCTACTAGTATTTATGATAAGATAAAGTGCACATGGGTATGTTCACCATGACAAGGTGTCTATAAGTGGTCGTGAATTAATTTGAAATAAAATATGACATAACACGAGCATTATATGGATTGGGATGGCTTAGAAATACCAAGATATAATGAAAATACATTACAACACAATCAAACTATAACACAATTTTGTATTCTTGTATATATACCATGATACTATTAAACCTTCATCAAACACCCACTTCTTTTTGCTTGGATAGATTTCATGCAACTATAGCTCCTATTTTGTCCTTGCATGAATACCACAAAACTAGGGCACCAACATTGAACCCCAATTTATCGATGTCTACAGAGAAAACATTCAATAATGACACTTTTATCTTCCTATATAGATTCCTTGACCTTGTGATGCTTATAAAAAAAATTTCCCCTCCTAATCTAAATCCATCCTTCTCTCCCATCATAATCCCATTTTTTCATCTCATTCATCCATCTACTACTATTTATCCTTCTCCTAATATAGGTCTTGTCATTTAAAACCTCATTCATTTTTCCTTAATATCGCCCTTTCAATGTGATTTATTTGTCATTTATAATCACCTCATCCATCACTCACATCTATAACTCCCTACCTTCTTACAAATATTAGTTTAATTAATATTAAGAGCACACCTATTCTTTGCAACCCCACTTTTCCTCTCAAGTAAGCTTCCCATCATCCAGTTCATTTGTGAAATCTACCCCATCTTAAATTTGAACCCTATCCAAGAATCTTTAAAATAAAATCTTAATCAATCAAATAGATTGATCCTAGCAGTATTATTTTTATATATCAAATCTATTATCAATCAACTTTTACATTTTTCTTGGGATATATTATTACCAAACTAACAAATTAGTCAATCCTTAATCTCTAACACTCAAGGAATCATATATTCCTTATGTCATGCTTCTAAGTGTGTATATATAATTTATTTAAAATGATATCATCATTCCTTATAACTCACGCCCCATCTTGTTTGTTTGGGTAGATGAGGACCCATCATTTTTCTCTATCCTCTGCTTTCCCCTTTTGGCGTTTAGTTCTTGTTTGCATTTGGGTTGTTTGTCCCTTTGTGGGTTTTCCTTTTCTTTTCCTTGTTTATCTTCTTTCTTTTTTATTTTTCATAATTCAAGCTTTAGGTTTCACCACCTACATTTCAATTTGAGGTTTAGTTCTTCCATGACCCTGAAAGTACCTTTCTACACTTGGATTTGTTCATTCATTTTGGGGACTAGGTATCAAGGTATGAAAGATCCCATAGTGATATGGGATTATATCACCCTCGATTCCTTAATCCATGATGTCCAATATCTATGGAAATTGGGAATTGGGAGTTCAAGAATCCTATAGTAATGGAGTCAAGCATTAGTGCATGGTATACTTGTTTTTTTTAGGCATGATCACTAAGGAGACAATGCTTTCATTAGGCTCGATCCCTAAGGAGACAATGTTTTCCTTAGGCCTGATCCCTAAGGAGACAATGCTTTCCTTAGGCCTGACCACTTTTTCTTGATGGGCTAAGGAGACAATTCTTTTCTTAGGCCTGATCATTTTTCCTAATCCCTATAGAAACAATGCTTTCCTTAAGATTGGTTGTTCCTTGTCGGATCCCTTAATGGAGACAATGCTTTCTTTAAGGAATGGTCATTTTTTATGGGTTGACTAGAATAATACAACTTGCTAGACCTTCAATGTCATCTTTTGCAATGTTTTTCTTTTGTGTGGTCCATAGTAAGATGATCTCTTACTAGGCTAGTGATCACACTTTTCTCTCTCTCTCTCTTTCTCTCTTCTGAGTGATGCCTCTCTTATATTTTTTTTGGATTTGATGAAGACTCAAGTCACTTGGGGGCTTGATGTTTCTTTGTCTCCTTGACCTTGATGAGATCATTCTAATGCATTTGATCTACTTTAATATGACCATGAGCTTCTCGCATACTCTTGCTAAAGTGGGGGATAAGTATATTGTTGTAAAAAGTTAGCACCCATAACTGGATGTCTTTAGGATCTACTAGACCCTATTTTGGTCATTTTGAGGTCTGAAAGTCTGTTATGCTTGATCACAACAACCTGCATTCTCTCCCCTGCTTCTTTTCACTTTCCACGACATCCCCGTGAAAGTTGAGCCCATTTTGCTTTGGACAAGTTGACTTGCTGACTTGTCCCTGGGCTTTTTGGCTCAATTTTTCCTAAAGATTGATGCGAGGTTCTTCTTCCTAGGTTTTCAATTATAGTGAGTCTAGAGTAAATTTGAATCCCGAATTCAAGGATTCAATATAAAAGGACCTCTCATCTCCTCATTTGACATACAACAATCATATGCAAACTATATTCAAGCATTCAAGCATTCCAATTGAGAAATTGAGGATTTGAATTCAATTTTTGAAGGAAAGCATCTGATTCAAGATCTCCACATCTCCATTCTTCCAAGATCCATTCAAGAAAAGGAAATCTTCTCTAATTGATACAAGTTTCTCTCCCATGATGGCCAAGTAGAGGAATTATCAATCAAGAAAGAAGATCCTGTTAGGATTAAGTAATACTGAGAGGGTGGGTGAATCAATAAATTACAACACTTTAAATTTAAACTTATCAAATTCCAACTTAAACAGATAATTGCTGAAATGAAAAGAACATAAACATGAAACACACAACTCATAACACCATGAATTTGTTCTCGAGGAAACCCTAGGAAAGGGAAAGCCCCAGTGGGGATGGTACCGACAAATATGCACTAAAAGTATAGTGTCCCTATTAGGAGATGAATATTAAATTAGTACATTTCCCTATTAAAGGAATACAAAACCTTTTTAAAGGTATAGAATGAGCTCACTGCTTGTACAATCAAAAATATGTCTTTATTAGAATGTTTCATCAAAATGAACATAAACAAGCATCTGCTATGCTTAGTTAGTTCCAGTTGTAGCTCACATTACCATATGTCTAATTTTAACATCACAATGCATTCATTCATCCATTTGCATACATACCATACTTCGCTTCTCAAAATTTGTTCATATATATACATTATTACATACCCAGTCGGCTCCCAAATACTTCACAAAATGGAACCAACACTTATACAAAAAATAAATACAAATTCGACGATCATACACTACCAAAATATAGGTGATACACAATCCAAATCCAACATAGCACATTTAGATTCCACGTTACACTCCCTCAATCATCGCGACCATTCAACTACTTTGTTTCACTGTATCACTATCTTTGCATGTCTTCAAACATCTGTATCTTTCATCTCTGAACTCCAAAACTCAAGAGACCTTAAATGAAGGTCTATCATACCCCAAAATAGCTTCCTCTAAGATTGCATGTCTTCATTAAACATATACAATGTTTCCTGCCAAAAACTGTACTCATGTACCCTGTAAACTGCTTTTTGGACTTAGTAATTTTGCAAGCCTTAACTCCAAAATTGTGTTCCACTCCAAGTGATCATTCATAACTGATGTGTTTCCATAAATGACAACCCTAATGTGTTCCTGAACACTCCTGAATGATCCACTTGCCAACAATCTCTCCCTTTGGCATTGATGGCAACACTTAGTGAAAAATGACTAAGTGTCAATACCAAAAAAAGATATACATTAGACTTCTTTATCTCCTTTACATACTATACCAGATTATTTTCTCTATCTTTCCTCTGTACATTTTCCATATTGTCTCTTCTCCCCCTTTGACATCAATGACAAAGGTATACAAAAATGTAGAATATATAACAAAATTGATACATCAGCTTACCAAAAATTTAGACCATCTTAGGCACATCTTGGAAAGAGATTTCCAAAATCTTTACTTCTTCAGTCCAAGTCTTTACCAATATTTGACTCACATGACTCAGTCCATTTAGTTTAAAAGAAGATGTCTATGTTTCCTTTAACTCAGTAAGATGTTCCCAGTGAGAGCATGTGTTGTCTTCTCCATGTCTAAAAGATGTATCTCAAGAATTGATAGCTTAGGAGTGATCAAACTCTTCAGCATGCCAAATCTTCCCATATATCTCCCTTTCTCTATCTCCTACACACTCAATTTGTCCAATAGTCTGAACACTTCTTTGTCTAACTCCAATACAGTGTGTGAGGAGGTCTCACAAATGTGCATCAACTTATCTAGGGTATGTGTATCCTTTTCTATAATGTCCTCAATGTTATGAAGATGTATGATAGGGTTTACATAGTAACTAATAAACTTCCTTCCATGTGTTACACAACTCTTTGCTTCAGTCATTGTTTTGCCCAGTATGCCCAAGTCCCATGTAATATACTTGCATACTTCCTCTAACTTCTTTACTAAGTATTTATGTTCTTCTTTTTCTTCTCTGATCTTCTCTTAGGACTCATAGTGACTAAAAATGTCATCCAATGCCTTGTTCAAGTTCTCTGTAGTGTCCTTTCCTTGGAAAGTAAGAGGTATATGTAGGAGTTTGTTGACAGTATCAACTTCTCTTTCCATTACTCTTGACTTTTCTCAACTTTCTGCTCAGATCTCTATTTCTTTTTAACAAAGGTTATGTAAGATGGCTTCATCAACTCATCCTCATCCATGCTCTTAGTGTCAGTGCTCAGAGTTTTATCTCCACTTTCCAACAATAAAGATGAAGAAACATATACATGAGTTCCTTGTTTTACTTCAACTTTATTTACTTTTTCCACAACTACCTCAGCTTCACTCTCTTTCTGTTCTTGCTTCTCTGTCACTTTCAGATCAATTCATCCTCCAATATCTACAATGTTGTCAGTATTCCTTTCAAAAGGGTCACTAGCATCTTGCGAAGTGTCCAAAGACACAGGCACACTAGTTGTAGACACCCTAAAATGGACATACTTGCGACCTTACATTAAAATGCTAATTTTCATCTATTAATTAATGGTTTTTTAATAATCTATTTTCTTCTAATTTCATTACCCAAATCATCTAATCAAATCCCCAAAATTAATTTTATTTAATTAATTAACCTTAATTGATTAATCTCCATTAATTAATTAAATTCAATTTCCTAAAGTTTAAATTTAAATATTTAAAATTATTAATTAATTCTTCTAATTAATTTAATTTCATTAAATTAATTTAATCTCATTCAATAATTCAATTCTAAACCAAAAAGAATTCAATTATCTCACATGTTGAATACTTTAATTCCAAAAATGAATTAAATATTCAACTAAATTTTTTCTTTAGTTCAAAAAAGAGAACTCTTGATCAGATCTCTTATTGCATGAATTACTCCACCTACCTCTTGAGTTCAAAAAGGTAACTCCAAATTACCTCTTCAGTTGAAAAGGTAACTCATAATCAGTTGTTCAGTTAACCAAACTTTATCTCCTCTCTCCAAGTTGAGGAGGTGGAGTTTACTGATTACTTCTCTAGTTCCTTTTGATCTCAACCATTCATTCTCCAATCTTTGGGATTGATTTCAACTATTCATATCATTTCCATATTCTATATAATCAACCCTTCATAACCATTTGAAGGATCCAAGATTTCAAGCTTTCATGCGTCATTACTCTGTCATATTGGTTCAAGCATCAAGCCTTCTTGCGATCACACATTCAATATCATATTCTCGATGCTCTCAAGTCATAGGCGTTGTTGATACCAATACTAAGCACCACACACACAGCGTTTGAGATGGAGTAGAGAGAGACAATAGAAGATTCGAGCTATGTTGGTTTGCATTCGTTTGTAATCCTCCTTGATTGCCTTTCATTTTATTGTTCGTAGTTTCGTTCTTATAGTAGTAATTGATTGATTTCCCATATTGCAAAATGGTGCTACTAACCCCCTCATTAATTCGAGATTGTGGAACAGGACTGATCCCACGACATTTTGGTGAACCTGACGTGAATCAAACAGCCCAAATATCACTTGCAGATGACAAACAAGAATTTTTGGCCTCGGTAGTATGACTGTAGATTTTCCCTTTTTATGTTTTTTTCAATATAGTTGTAATTTTGCAATTGCTAGTATTTTACCGCAATTGACGAAAATCAGTCGCAATCAACTGGTTTAATGACACAATCAATTTGAGGGTTTTGCAATTATTTTCAGACTTTATCCAATTCTCATTTTTTTTGCATTGTGCCGCAATTGACTGATTTGTGCCGCAATTGATATCATTTGGCCGCAATCGAGCAAATTTTGCCGCAATTGACCAATCCATTCCGCAATTGCCAGCATCTTTCCCATAACAAAAAGTACTTTACCTCAATCGGGAACATTTAGCTACATCTAACAAAACTTTGCCGCAATCGACAGATGCACTGCATATTTGATTTAAATTTACTATTTTTATGATAAAATCTGATTGTTTTCTTGATATTTGTGCAGTATTGACCAATGACTAATGGCCAAGAGGATAATCAAACTTATCCTAGGTGCTAGATCACTAAGAGCTGCCATAAGAAGGACCACTAACTACCACACATAACAAAGAGCCATCTTGGCAATCGTAGCAGAAGATCAAAGTGAAGCTTACAACAGGTATCTTGATTCTATCAAATGTTTCACAAGAAAGTATAAGGTTACCATTAGCCTTAACAATCTTAACAATCCTGGAGATGTTGTATATTCTTTAATTGTTGATTAGGAGATTTTGATACTAATCACTTTTTGACAGCTTGTGGCGAGGAAACTGTTAACAAAGCAACCTAAAATTTATTCATTTGTTTTTGGTGCTTAAAATGAACATTGCATGCAAACATTTTGAGCCTCATTTTTCCAATTTGGTGCTTAAAATTAACATGGTGGTTAAGAATTGAACAAAGGCAAACAAACTTTCAATTTTGGTGCATTAAAATTGAACAAGCAAATCATCACCTACTTTGAGCTTTAAAATTGGACATTGGCGCCTGTATGGATGGTTAGCTTAGTTCACATTTAAAATTTTGGTGTTTTAATCGATTAACCTTGTGTCTTGGGTCATTGGTGCACTTGCACAAATTTGTTAGATTAAAAACCTTTATAGATTTTTAGAGATGCATGTCTGGGGAATGTGCTTCTTCCTTGGAGAACGACCTTAAACCAGTAATCCTTCCGACCGGTATATAAACAAGACGCGAACCAAAGTTTCATTTTATATCTAGCCAAGCTCGGGCGAGGTGTGTTTATAATAGCCTAGATCGGGTGAATATCCCTAAGTAGTCAGCATGGTCAACTAGGCTCTTAAGTGAGTCACACACGTACAAACCGATTGGATAGATGCCGTGAATCCTACTACAACCTTGTTAAATAGAGGCCAACCTGATTCACCTCCAAACAAATACCTTATTATAGTGCAAGGGGTTGCAATCTTTCCCCCCAAGATTCCCAGCATATGTGTTCCAAGATATTGTGGTAGTGAAAGGGATCTTCACTAGCACGACAACAATATCTAGAAACGGAAAAAACATGGGCACCTACGTCATGGACCTTCGTGTCCTAGTAGTGTGACATTTGTTGTTTGAGCTAACGAACATCCAAGCATTGGGCCTATAACATTGTATTTTGAAGCCAATTTTGACCTAGATCAAACTGTTTGTCCTTGTTTCAAGACTCGTGATAGATTACAAAATACATTGTCTATTGTTCTTGTTCTATGATCAGTTTCCAAAAATGCAAAACCAACATCACAAATTGTCAATACGAGTCCAACGGGTTCAAGTCTAGGTTGTCAACATCAAACCTGTTCTGCAATCAGAATCCTTGTTCCAGAAATCAATTTTATCGAATAGACACACAAAATTTGAGATCTTTTCTAGATTGTCTCCTTTTTCTGCAATTGCCCGCATCTTGCCACAATTGATGAAATTATACTGCAATCAACCTGTTTATTGCTGCACTTGAATCTTTAATTACTGCAATCAATGATTGTTTACCGCAGTTGACCTATCACTTTTCTGCAATTGGTGGAAGTTTGCCGCACTTGACTAGGAACTCTAAAACATCTATTTTCTTCTTGAAAACCTCAGAAAGATCCCCCATTTTGTGTGAAAATATCAGTATCTACATCCAAGAAAAATGCGAAGAATATTGTGTGAATTTCTAAACATTAAAGATCATCCATTCTTTGAAAGCATGATTATTGTCTAAAATATTGTTAGTTCAAAAGTTCAGACTCAATTATGTTGATCCCATTATCTCAAATCATTAATCTCTATCAGCGACTTTGTCCAAGGCAATAGTCACAATCCATATCTTATATCACCAAGTCTTTTGAGATCAAGAGAAATTGAAATTTGTCCCTAGAATTACCCTTTTCCAAAAATAACTCAGACTCTCCTAGAAAGGTTATCCTTTTTTGTTTTCATTATATCACTTATTTTCATCAAAAAATCTAGACAACACTATGTCTTATACACCCTATAGAGGACCTTACACTAGGTTGAAGGCTAGGAAACAACCCGATGAGTCCTACAGCAACCAGTTTTCCCTGTGGGAACAAGAGCGAGAGGATGACCCTTTTAGAAATACTAGTCCCACTCTTTACATTGAGAACCCCCGTAGACCAACACTATTCCAAGATGTCATAGAGGAGGAGATCTAAGACATAGAGAAAGAAGCATATTCAACATTATTAGTTGATATTGTGGTAGAGAGAAATCCTAAAAGTTTTTTAGCCATGTTGATTAAGAAGGGAGTCAGACTCCCCACTAAATTTAATGTGTCAACAGTATGGCCATAGAACCCTCTATCAAGCCAGAACACCACTCGACCCTCTCAAATAGAAACCGTGATATCCCAAGTCTTTCCATCATCGACGACAATGACATCAGCGTAGACTGTGTCAAACCAGACTAGCTCTGCAAATCAAGCTAGCACATCGTCCACACAAAGCATGAAAGGTTCCCAACTAAGAGCACCCTTGGTCACTAGTGTATCTCAAGCCTCGGTCTCATGGCCTTTTACACCAAACTCTCATGCTATGTCATCAATTCCACAAACAAACAACAACCTATTTGTGACTTTGTCGTGATACTACAGCCAATCTCTGCTAGCCTTGGGGTCAATACCTCCCTCCCATAGGGATCAGTAATTGTGGGTCTGACATTCAGTCAGCGTCCACCCAAGGCTACACCTTTGTTCCTACAGGGATTACCACAACCCAAACAAAATCAATAGCCCCAACAACCCCAATAACCCCCAAAAAAAAAGCAATCATGGACCAATTAAATGCCCCAACATCAGAATCACACATCGGGGAACCAATATCAAGTCCCAAGGACTAGATCGTATGTCCCAAATAAAGGGACATAGAGGCGCAACCTCATACCCACCATGGAATGGAGGTTCAATGCCACCAATATTCCTCAATCTCAGATAGACATGTTAATCCAGCAAGTCAAAAGTCTACAAACCCAAATGATGGACATGCAGAATTAGGGGCAAATCAAGTCCTACAACACAGAGGATTTGTACCCATACCCCTTTGATCAATCATTGAACATGTCTTTGTTTCCCACTCATTTCTTGGTACCCAAGTTTGACAAATGCAGAGGCGACACCAACTCTATAGAACATATAAGAGAGTTCTTTGCCATTTGCATTGAGGTTGGACATGACGAAACATACCTAATGCGAATATTCCCAGAAATTCTAGTGGGACCAACAATGGAATGGTTCTCACACTTACCTCATGGAATTTTGTCTTGGGGAGAGTTGGCCGAACAATTCATTGCTCACTTCCATCACAATATCCAATGCAAGGTCAGCATCAAGGACCTCTACAACATAAAATAGAAAGATGGAGAATCCTTTGTGAAATTCCTATAAAGGTGGAGGAACAATAAAAATAGAATGACATATGACATGCCCGAGAAAGACCTTATAGTCATGTTCATCGACAATATGATCTCAGATATGTCATTTACCACATAATTTCATTTGGCTACTAAATTCAAGCAACTCATTGAACGAGGAGTTCGCTATGAGAAAAACCTGGTCAAAAGAGGTATCCTTGCAGACCCTACTCAGACAAACACGAACAAAACTACAATGGATAAAGGCAAGTGGTGGAACAAGAACAAAAATGTCACTAGTGATGGTGTCATTGACGTAAAGATGGTCAAATATTCTCAACCAAAGGTGTCACTATAAGGAGCACCTATGGAAAACCAAAAACCCATGGTGCACACTCAACAAGTGCATAATCAGAACCAACCACCCCTTGTTCAAGGAGAAAATGTGTCAAACAATCAAACCCCCGCACAACACCCATAATGGTTTCTGTTTCCTAAATGAGACTACATACCATTGGGGGAGTCGATAGAGTTAGCCCTAAAAAAGATGATACAATCCAATTTTATCACTCTCTCAAAAATCAAAGAATACGAACATGGTGCTGTAAAACCAAAGTGGTACAATGAAAATGAATTGCAATTTTCATCAGGTAAAAGGACACAAGACACCCAACTACTAGAGATTGAAGAACTTCATCTAAGATCTGATCGACACAGGGGTTATCGATGTCACAAATACGCAATCCAAGGGTATGACTAATCATATAATCTTCAACAACACATTCCATGATGATAACAAAGGAAAATCCTTGGAGTTTGGTGGACATTCAAAACAAGTCAATTACACCAACGCTAATGCTGACAACACCATCAACTGCACATCAATCACTCAGATAATCGTTTGGCCACTATTACTATCAGAGACCCAAATGATAAATGTGCTATCACCACATGTTGTTCCAAGGTTGTCTTACAAGGAGTGCCTTCCACATATTCTATACCAGTTAATCTGCCAACAATCTCTGATCCATAGACGAGTCTTGTGGATCAGCTAAAGCGCACTCCTACCCAGATATCTATGATCAACCTTTTGTGCATATCCCCGCAGTACAAGAATTCTCTCGACCAAGCACTCCAAAATACAACTATTCCAAGGGAAATAACTCTAGAAAGATTCCAAACCATGGTGAACCACATAGCTACCAAAAAGCATGCAACCTTTACAGACCATGACGTACCACTGCACAAGCCTCTGCATAATGATCCCTTGCACCTACCCATCCAAGCTCACAAACACATGATCCATAGGGTCCTCATTGATGGTGGATTCAGATTAAAAATATGTACTTTGAAAGTAATAAAAGACTTGGGCTATTCTGAATCCAACATTGATGTCATGAGGAGAATCAATATCAAGTCCTACAGTGAAGAAGAAAGGTCTTCCAAAGGTATTATCATACTGCTAGTCCGAATAGGCCCAATCATTAAGAACACCCCGTTCCAAATCCTAGACCTAGAGTTGGGATATAACATGTTACTGGGAAGACCATGGATCTATGAGATGCAAGTTGTACCCTCTACCTATCATCAGTGCATCAAGTTCCCATAATATGGGGCAGAAATAATCATTAAGGGAGATCCCAACCCAGTCCAACACTGCAACACCATAAAAAGTAGTACTAACAATCAAGTACCTTCAAACCAGGAGGCAAGTATTCCTTCCACCTCAAATTATATTCCCAAGAATGTAACAAGAAGGGTGGGGAAGATATCCATTACATGCAAAGGATGTGGTGAGTACATCTATGAGGAAGATTTTACCATCACCAACATGCCTCAAAACTCAAGATCATAGGTCATGCCACAGCCAGTAACAACACCTAAAACCTTGTAACCTATTCTATTTATATGTCTACCCGCCACATTTGTCAAATGGGGGGACATTGCGAAAGAGAACCCTTTCGATCTGGATATAAACACGTGGTTGCATCAAGACCCACAAGAAACACTTCAAGCACACATACCCGTGTTAACATATGGAGTCGGCTTCACAATGCTACAAAAGTTTGGGTATGATGGTATGACTGGTCTGGGGCAAGACAAAAAGGCCTAATGGAACTGTCTTTACTACCAACCCAGAGAAACAAGAGAGGATTAGGCTATGGGAAACATAGAACCAATACTGCCACCTATGACATACCCATAGATCAAGAGAAAGTTGCAGAGTTACACCGGGGGAAAAACCTGGAACATGCCTTAATCAACAATATACTCCAATAGTTATTTCCATTCAAAATGGAAACCCCTTATTCCTAATTAAACCTTAACCAAGCTATCCAAGATGACGAGGAAAGTGAGACATAAAATGAGTGTTCTAGCGCAACTGATTCCCATGAGTACGAGTGGAGATCCATCCAAAATTTTGAACCAACCATCCCAGACTATTCCCCTCAGTCAGTCAGCACTATACACCTTGAGGATATGTTCGACCAAATGACCATAGAGGACCAACCATGTATCGATAAACATATTGATAACAATTTCTTAGGTGGTGTGTCCACATCACATTCTAGGTTTGTCGACACTATCACCATAGTCTCGTTTACCCAAGAAGAGTCACCCCCCACGAGGACCTTTGTCTAGTCCATCCTGAACTGATAGAATGGGATCAACAAGGACAACCTGACATCGATACCTTTGAAAATGATGAAGCCATCGTAGAATTCATGGGACTCAAAGAAGGCATGCCATTAGGGGACCACAAAGCAAGTTTCTCTTTTGACCTTGATAGATCAACCTATTTTGGGGAGGAAGCTCCTCTTTCGAGTCAAAAAAGAAAAATAAAAAGAAAAAAGAACAATCAGTAAGTGAAAACTGCCAGGTGCTTTCTGACTCAAAAAATGACAAAAAGACAATAAAAGATGTATCTTCTAGTGAAAACCTCACTGAGGTGCTAGAGGATGGAAAGTAGGACCCCCTCCCCTTAATAGAGGAAAATTGCACATTACTAGCTGAGGAAACAGAAGAAGTCAACCTAGGTGATGAAAAGAACCCAAAGAACATCTATTTGGCAAAATCACTTACATTAGAGGAACAAGAGCAGTTAATTAGCTTCTTCAAAAAAGGGCAAGTCAACTTTGCATGGTCCTACTTTGACATGTCATGCCTAGAACCGTAGCTAGTGTTACACCATCTACCATTGTTACCAAATGCCAAACCTGTCAAGCAAAGGTTGAGAAAGATGCATCCACATGGCGCATTATTTGTCAAAGTAGAGCTGAAGAAACTACTAGATGCTAGATTCATATGACCAATCCCATACACAGATTGGATATCTAATCTGGTGCCAATAACCAAGCATAATGGTCATATCCACATATGCATAGATTTTAGAGATCTAAACAAAGCTTATCTCAAGGATGACTTTCCTTTACCGAATATTGACATTATAGTAGATCTCACAGCAGGACACCAAATTCTATCACTCATGGATGACTTCTCAGGATATAACCAAATAAGGATTGCACCAAAAGACCAACACAAGACTGCATTAACATGTGCCTGGGGCACTTACTACTGGAATGTGATGCCATTTGGCCTTAAAAATGCAGGAGCAACATATCAAAGGTCTATGACCATGATCTTCCATGATCTCATTTATAAAATAATGAAAGACTATGTCGATGACATACTAGCCAAGTCAATGCTAAGAGAGAACCTTCTACAAGTGTTGGGACCCATATTTGATAGAATGCAAGAATACAAAGTCTAACTAAATCCAAAAAAGTGTGCATTCAGGGTCACCACAAGAAAGCTTTTGGGATTCATTGTGTCACATCGAGGCATCAAGGTAGACCCAAAAAAGGTCAAGGCCATCCTTGACATGCCACCACCGACCAATCTAAGGAAACTAAGAGGTTTACAAGATAGGCATCAATCCATAAGGCATTTCATCACCCAATTAGAAGACAAGTGTCGTCCATTCCAACATCTACTACACAAAGACGTGACCTTCATATGGACAGAACAATGCGAGAAAGCATTCCAAACATTCAAAGATTATCTATTGAATTCTCCCATATTGGTGCCACTCGTTCAAGGTAGGCCACTACTTTTGTACATCTGGGCAACTGAGTCAGCACTAAGAGTGCTCTTGGAAAAACATGATGACCAAGGAAAAAAAAGAGCTGTATACTACCTCAACAGAACTTTGGTAGGCTATGAGCTCAACTACTCACCAATTGAAAATTCATGCCTCATAGTAGTCTTTTCTTCCCAAAAGCTGAGACATTACATGTTGAGCCATCAAACCAAGCTAATAACATACATTGATCCCTAAAGTATTTACTAAGCAAAGAAGCGCTAATAGGACGACTCGCTAAATGGGCGATGATCTTAATAGAATTCGATTTAGAGTACGTGGACATAAAAGCTATCAAAGGGAAAGTAATTGTAGACCAACTAGAAAAGGAACCCATACAAGATCATCGTCCTATAGTGTCTGACTTTCTAGATGAGTCCATTCTCATAGTAAAACAAACAGTAGAGCTTTGGCAACTATTCTTTGATGGATCATGCACGAACCATGGTGCAGGAGCCAGGATAGTACTCATTAATCCAAATAATGATGTGATCCCTAAATATTTATGACTCAACTTTCCATGCACAAACAATATAGCTGAGTATGAAGCTCTAGTTATTGGAATAAAGACAACTATACAATGGAGGATCATGAACCTCAAAGTCTATGGTGATTCACAATTGGTCATCAACCAAGTAAACAATGACTATAAGACAAAAGATGAGAAGATGATCCCATATAGAGATCTAATTGATAGGTTACATGCATCATTCCATTACATTGTGTTCGAGCAAGTACCAAGAGTTCAAAACAAAGTAGCAGATGTGATGGCTACCATAGCATCCTTGATCGAAATGTCAGGCAATGAGACCAGATTCTATTTCCTGGTAGAGCAACTAATGATACTGACACACCAAGCTCCAATCACAAAGTCAACGTGCGTCCTTGTTGGTCTTGAAACCCTGTGGTACCATGATGTATACAATTACCTCCAAAATAATGTCCTACCTCCCAACTTGTCTAGGAACCAAAAGAAGTCCCTCATCTGCCAAGCCTCTAGGTACACCCTTCTTACTAGTAATCTATATACAAGAAGTCTAGATGGAACACTTTTACGATGCCTCACTTCCACGAAATCCCAAAGAGCCTTGTACGAGGTACATGAAGGAATTTGTGGAGTTACTATAGGTGGCAACAACTTAGCAAAGAAGATCATCTGATTGGGATACTACTGTCCCACAGTAGAGACAGATGCCAACATGTATGTACAAAGATGTAGACAATGTCATATTCATAGAGACCTCATCCATTAACCTGCCCAAGAACTCAATCCCATCACTTCACTATGGCCATTTTCTAAGTGGGGATTTGACCTATTGGGTAATATTACACCAACCTCTTCAAATGGACACAAGTATATCATTACAAAAATGGAGTACTTTACGAAATGGGTGGAAGCCATTCCTATCACCTACATCACTAGAAAGCAGATCTCTATGTTCATACTAAACAACATCATCTGTCGGTATGGAGTTCTTCAAACCATACTCACATATCACGATACACCTTTTCAAAATCAAGATGTTGAAGATATTTGTGAATAGTTCCACATCAAACAAGGTTTATCTTTGTTCTACTATCCCCAAGGGAATGGTCAAGTTGAAGCCAAAAACAAAACTATCCTGAAGATCTTAAAGAAAATAGTCAATGAATCAGGGCGATACTGGCATTTACAGCTTAGCCCCGCACTATGGGCATACATAACTAGTGTGAGAACCCCCACAGGAGCCACTCCTTTCTCACTAGTATATGGATCATAAGTGTTCCTACCCCTCGAAGTTGAAATCCCCTCCCTGAGAATCTCATTGAAAAACATCATTTTAGATGAAGACTACAGAATAGAAAGGCTCAGTGAACTAGAATTGTTGGAAGAGAGAAGATGGAATGCACTCAACCACTTACAAGGCTATCAAAATTGCCTTAGAAGGAACTATCACAAGAAGGTTAGACCACACACCTTTGAGGTAGGATACCACATACTTATGAAGAATCAAAAGAACCAAGCAGAAAGGATCAAACCAAGAAAGTTTGAGCTTAACTGGCTAGGACCTTATGTCATTGTCACATCTTGCAATTGTGGGGCATACCAACTGGCAACACCAGAAGGAGATCAACTCCCAGGTTACATCAACAACATGCACCTAAAGACATTCTACACTTGAGGTCTCAGGGTTAAGGAACTTATCTACATATCCAGAAAATATAAAAAAATATACAAAAAGTCACCTTGGCAAAAACCTGGCAAACAAGCGCCTTGGCGACAACAAAAAAATAAAAAAAATAGAAAAGTAAAGAGAAAAAAAATCGCTCTCTCAGTGAAAACCTGGAAAACATGCACTATTGAGAAGGTACCTTGGTGAAAACCTGGCAAACAGGCACCAAGTGTTCAAATCTTGCTTCACCATCAATGAACTCCAAAGATCAAAGATTGGACTCACCGCATGCAAGATTGCCTACCCAAGCTATTTTCATAAGCACAATCCCCTTTGAGAATCAACACTTATCCATGGTTTGTACTAGTTCACCAAACTAGGGGGCATTTCAAAAGTCATCAAAAATCCAAAAAAGGAGCAAAATGGCCTGAAGAAATCAATCATCATAAAAAAATCAAAAAAATTGCAACATCTCAAAGCAATAAAACCAGCTTGGATATCAACAAAATGAAGGGCAATCAAGCCAATCAATCAATGTCAAAATAATGAGTTTCACCAATAAGTGTTAGGAATAAGGTGTCTCAACCTTGTATATTTCCTTACATTTGATATTTTCCAAATGTCGGCACTTTGGACAATGTGTAAGGTAATTTGACCGAAACAATTATGACAGATTCCTATGACGGTCATTAATATTTGTAAGAGATAATTATGGAAGTTTCAATGACGCTTGAAGACGTGCAAGACATGTGTCATCTAATCAGTTGAGTACTGTACACTCTTCTACAATTATTTTTTTGGGTTCCTATTTTCTCGGAGAATGGTAAAACCCTAATACGGTTGTCTTTGGAAGTTGCCCTAAAAAGGGAAGCGCATGATATAAGCATTTTTTAGGGTTGCAAATCTGGGTGAGAAGTTAGTGTATTGTTGGAACATTTTTATGCTACCAAATTTGTCTTCAAGTGTTGATTATCTCCTAAAAGAACTTGCATTGCAAGTGTATTGTAAACAATATTAGTTTTGATTAATACATTATGCAGGTTTTGGAGTGATGGAGTTTTTTACCGAAAGGTTTTCCCCAAGGTAAATCATTGTGTCATTCTCATTTTTCTATGTATGCATGTTATTGTATTATCATTTTGTAATTGCTAAGGGTTAAATCTGAATGTGCATGATCCTCTTCTCGGGAGTTTAGTGTAGGGAACTATTTTCCACACACTTAGTTTCCTTTCAATAAGAAATTCACTCATATGACTCAGCTTTACCAACTACCCAATCTATCAAACAAGTGAATGGTGATCAAATTCAAGCCAATCAATCAAGGTCAAAATCATGAGTTTTTCAAATTAGCAAGGGACTCATATGACTCAGCTTTATCAACTATCCAATCTATATTCAAATCAAATCAAATCAATCAGTCAATCTTCAAATCAAACAAATAAATTGTCTTACACTGTAACAGATATGCTCAAAACCATACAGATCAGTCCTATATGAGTCATCCATTTCTGAAACTAGACACAATCAAGCATTAGAGAATCAAGAAAATCAAGGAACAATATACTATTGACTAGGTCAGTCATGTCAATCTGATGTCAGACTATCTTTCACGGTTATGTTCTTACGGTACTTAGGATACCACCAAGTGATGAGAGTGGCTATGATGGATCATGATCTTATTTTCTTTGATTATTGTTTGTGGAATGTTTCATTTCGATTCTAGGGCAATGATGATTTAGGATAAATGCGGTAGGCATTGTCACTCATCTAGCAGTCATGCAGTTCCACGATCCGAGCTTAACCCTGGAAAAGAGTTGGACATTCCTTTTCTATTATCTGCTTATTCCTACCAATAGAATCATAGCGGTATCCAGATGGTCTGTATTTGGGCGCATTATATTTCTATCTTGGTTTTTAATTTTTATTTAAAATTCTTCAAAGAACATAGTGATATCCAGATGGTCAATATCTGGGTGCATTTGGATTTCTTTCTTTTCAAAATTAGAGAACATAGTAGTATCCAGATGGTCAATATCTGGGTGCAATTGGTTCTCTTTCTATTCAATCTCTCTACTCTTTCTGGTTATCAAGAGACCATAGTGGTATCTAGATGGGCATATCTGGGTGCATTGGATTCTCTTCCATTTTCATAATAAGGTGCAATGATGAACAAAATTGGAAAACTCGGTAGTGGCTTGGGTCACACATCCTATCTATAAGTCCAAATCTATCAATCAATTACAAACATCATATCCCACTAACTTTATTCTAACTAACACATGCATTACTTATATATTTGGTGCATAGTAGATTGCATTCATTCATTTATCTTTATAAGAAAATTAAAGAAAAGAAAGCATGTGCATACATAGTGATCATAATCAAATGCATCCATAAACATCATCTTATAAACACGCATTTCATAAACACCATCCTACATACATATGTCATTATCATAGGAAAGTAAATCATACATTGAAGAGTTTGCATAATAGAATCACATCGCATACATTTCATCATGAAGCATCATCATATAGAACCATACATATAGAAAGTAAAAATCGCACATCATATAGAATCATAAGCTGCATCTCATATATAAATCTCAAATATCTGAGTACAATGAACGGTCGCAAGTCTGAAAAAAGAAGGCGATAAAAATAAATGTCAATAAATATCAGTATATCAGAGATACAATCATCAATACAACATCAAAATATATCAGTGGATCATCACTACAAGAATGGTACAATAAGATACAAAATGAGCAGTGAACATAATTAACATGAGCTACCCCCACCCTCACCGCCAGGTGGACGAGGGGGGGTGGCATATTAGGTACAGACCTCTTCTATGGACCAGGAGATCCAACACTACTGCTCTGAGACCTCTCTGAAGTAGTATAATTGGGCACCCACTGAGATGAAGAAAGAATGCCCTCATAATGGTGCCGCCAATACTCAATCTCTCTATGGGCCTCATGCCCTGATCTCCAAAGTTGATCTAGCACCTCCCAGTGGGATACATCCTATACACCATCAATGAAAGCTGTAACCTTTGTGCGAACTTGTTTCTCTCTATCCTCTACAACTGTCACTCGGGGCCTCTACTACTATAACCTGACTCTCGGCAACATCGACCCTACTCTCCAAAGAAGTAGCTCATGTCTGAGAAGCTATAAGCCTAGCTCACAAATCAGCTATCTCTTAGGTAAGTCTCTTCATCTTTGATGGATCATGTCCATCCCACCCATGGCCACATCCATGTTTCCCTCATGACCCAAGATTCATCACTGCTCTCAATCCCACAAGTATTGCTACCAGTGTTGCTACTACCAGTGGATGAGCTAGTGCCTACCTCCTTGATCTCCACCTCCTTAGTCTCCATCTCCACAACCACCCTCTCCTCATCTCTCTCCTCCAAAATAACACCAGTACACTGTTGCACTCTCCTAACTAGGTAAGGTGCATCATCCTCTAAACCCTCCTCCTCCTCAAGCACAACACTCAACCCAACCCACCTACGAATCCCATGCCCACCCCCAGTCCTCACTCTCCCACCATCACCACCAGGTGTAGGATCATCTCCCTCTCCATCTCCATCTCCCTACCCACCATCTCAACCATCGTATCTCCCACCTCCTTTACCATCATCTCGACCACCACCCTGTCCACCATCTCTCCCACCATCTCTTCCACCATCACGCACACCACCCCCATCCACCATCTCTCCCACCATCCCATCCTCCATCGCTACCTCCTCTCCGTATCAGTCGATGCCTCCTCATAATGGTACTAGCAACAGGATGATACACATCAGTCAAGGGAACAAGTCGAGCGTGCAACCACCATGCATCATACTGAGGGGTAGTACATGCAAAGAGAAAAGGTTCAATATCAATACCACATGGATGATAAACCATAAGAGACTAATTAACATGCATCTATAATAAACAAAGCATAAAAGGGAGTATAGTAATCAACCAGGGAAAAAAAAATATATACGTACATCAATAGTGGTTGATCGCCACATCCAAGCAACAGGAAGTAGACCCATGAACTCAGTCCTAGCCACATCAAGATAAATGATGACACCCCAAAGAGTGACATCCCTTGACCGATGAGCAAAGAAAGCATATGAATCAGAAACATCTTGTCTCTCGCTAAACTAGCACAACACCCTGTCGGTGTTGTGAAAATCAATCATGTAAATGTGACCACTAACTCGACCAATCAAAAATATGCTTTGTCGACAGAAGGGAAGGTGTGCATCCTCCCCATCCCACACAGGACAATCCATGTAAGGTCTCCAGATAAAATTAAGGCATCATATCTAACTGCTGCCTCCAGTACATCAAATGCCCCATATGGGACTGAACAATGGCACCAACATACATGAAAATATATGGTCTCACCAGAGGAATATCATGAGCTCATATGGGCCTACAGATAGCAATATGCTCCCATGACCAGATCTGTAGGAGAGTGGCACCACATCCAAGAGACTTACCTCCAAGGTAAGCCACATATAACATATGAAAATACATATGCACCATCATACATGGACCCCAGGCATATATCATATGGTTTCTAACCATACCTTGTAGAACAATGCCAAAACCAATAGAGAAACCATGGGGGCGACGACCAAGACACAAGATCCCACAAATCAAACTACCAAGCAAGGTAGTAAACCTATCTAACCCCATGCCAAACTTGGACCATGGCATATCATATGGATCAGACATGCCTAGTTGATCCTGGGGAAAACTGGACAAATCAGACAAAGCTACAATACCAGGACCTCAAGCGTACTCTACTAGAGCATCCTGAATGGGAATTTGCAGGATGCGATAAACATCCTCCAGTGTAACAGTACACTCCTCAGTCGGCAGATGAAATGTACATGTATCTGAATGTCATCTCTCTAGATGACAAAATATCAGACCCCTATTGGTCGTGATCTCAAGCATATAAGATATCCAATATAAACCTATTTGTCTAAGGACATCCCTCTCATCCTCAGAAAGATGAAATCAATATAATCACCCTATAGGTCTAGACTCCCAGCAACGTAGAATAGTCCCAGTGCACTGCAAAGAATGAAAAAGTACCCATCAGTATCAGGACAGAAACAAAATATTAGACAAAGTACAAAACATGCTAGAAACTACTAACAGAGTGATTGTGGTAAACTAAAGGCAATTGCGGTACATTTATACCAATTTTTCCATGTAACTGGAAAATGCAGCACATTTCACACAATTGTAGTAATAAACACTGTCAATTGCAGTAATTTTATCAATTGTGAAAAGCAAACAACAATTGCGGCAAAATCACAGTTTATTGCGGTAACATAGAAACAATTCCAAAAAGTAATAAATACAAGCATTAATTTCAAAAGGACTAAGCTTCTCACTAGATGTCCTACGCCAGCTGGCCGACAAAAGCTCCAGACCTGATCAAAAATGTGTACGACATTCAAAAGGCCTGAACTAGCTCACAAAAAACGTAGAAAGCAAAGAAAACTATAAACAAACTCACCAAATGATCAAGAGATCCAAGAGTGCAAAGTGAAAAATGAATGGCCCTCCAAGATATTTATAAGGGTTTCAAAAATACCCTAATTCCTACAGGACCTCCAATTTTATGATCCCAACCCCTGAAAACTTAAACAGTTGATATAAGGATCATATTGAAGTATTTTCACAAACAATCAGATACCCAGATAATCATTTTGCAGTCTCAACAAATTAACACTCATGTCCAACTTTTCGCTCAAATTTGTTGAGGGGGCATAAATACACCTGCTATTATTGGGGCAAGCTGGGGCAGGATTAAGGTATAGAATCTTTGACACAATGCGAAAAGCCACAATGCATCAAATATGGGCAAATGTAGACACCCTAAAATGGACATACCTATGACATTACATTAAAATGCTAATTTTCATCTATTAATTAATGATTTTTTAATATTAATTAATCATCTATTTTCTTCTAATTTCATTCCCCAAATCATCTAATCAAATCCCCAAAATTAGTTTTATTTAATTAATTAACCTTAATTGATTTATCTCCATTAATTAATTAAATTCAGTTTCCTAAACTTTAAATTTAAATATTTAAACTTATTAATTAATTCTTCTAATTAAATTAATTTAATTTCATTCAATAATTCAATTCTAAACCAAAAATAATTCAATTATCTCACATGTTGAATACTTTAATTACAAAAATGAATTAAATATTCAATTAAATTCTTTCTTTAGTTCAAAAAAGAGAACTCTTGATCAGATCTTTGATTGCATGAATTACTCCACCTACCTCTTGAGTTCAAAAAGGTAACTCCAAATTACCTCTTTAATTGAAAAGGTAACTCATAATCAATTGGTTAGTTAACCAAACTTTATCTCCTCTCTCCAAGTGGAGGAGATGGAGTTTATTGATTACTTCTCCAGTTCCTTTTGATCTCAACCATTCATTCTCCAATCTTTGGGATTGATCTCAACTGTTCATATCATTTCCATATTCTATATAATCAACCATTCATAACCATTTGAAGGATCTAGGATTTCAAGCTTTCATGCGCCATTACTCTGTTAGATTGGTTCAAGCATCAAGCCTTCTTATGATCACACATTCAATATCATATTCTCGACGCTCCCAAGTCATAGACGTTGTTGATACCAATACTGAGCACCACACACACACACTGTTTTAGAAGGAGTAGAGAGAGATAATAGAATATTCGGGCTTTGTTGGTTTGCATTTGTTTGTATTCCTCCTTGACGGCTTTCCATTTTATTGTTCGTAGTTTAGTTCTTAGGAGTAATTTATTGATTTCCCACATTGCATATCGGTGCTACTAACCCCCTCATTAATTTGAGATTGTGGAACAGGACTAAGTGCGCAACATGAGTAACAAAGAAATATGGCTACTTTACAGTACTGACAAATTGGCTATTATATTTAACTTTTGATGCATCAAGTTTTACTTCACCTATCCTTGATGACTCACCTCTTAGAACAGATTTATGCTTAGTAGCCTTGACAGATGAAGACTTCTCAGGCTCAGTCTCCATCAGAACCTTGTCTACAACCTTTTGTGTTTCCTCAATCACTTCATCATATTTTCTCCCCATTATCTTTACCAGTCTTGATCTAGTTCTAAATAGAGGTTTTATAGCATTCAATATCCTTTCCATCTCTTTAATAGAAACAAAAGGTAACATATCTCCAATGGCTTGTGTTCTGATTTTTTCATCTTCAATTTTTCCTAACTATTTTCTTATCTCTAATTTATTATATAGATCCTCAGGTATACTACCTTCAGCTTCTAATAATTTCTTCTTAAAGACAAGTAAATGATTGATGACAAGGTTCTCAATCAAGATTTGATCAGATGCATCATACCTCTCGTAGTATCTAGAAAATGAAATAATATTTCCCCGCTCAATGATCCTCTTATCCAGTATCTTCATATCAGGTTTCTAGAGTGGTTTCACCTCTATGCTCTTCTCTTCTACTTTCTTCTCCTCTTCTTTCTCGTTTGCAACTTTTTTCCTCTTTTTCTTAGGCAGAGGGTCATGTTTAGTGGATCTAGTGTTTCTCTTAGGTAATTCCTTGGGTTTATCTTCTTTTGATATCCTCTTTGGTGATGTATGTGTGCTTTCAAGTACATCAACAACAATAGAAGGTGGACTGATAACCTTCTCTATTTTTGGAGTTGGAAGTGCTGCATGAGCAGTGCTTGCCAAGCCAAAAACATCTTCTGTCATCTTCTTCCTTACCTCTTTCATCATCTCCTCTGTAATAAAAACCTTGGCTGCTAGATTTTCTAACACATTATCTACTTTCCTCTTCCTTTTTGTTCGATTATGTTCTTCCCTTATCTTCGTAAACTTCTCTTCATAAGTGCCCCATCTTTCTTTGGATGGATCAATCTCTAATGATAATACATGTTCAAATTGCATAGTCAAAACCTCAGGACTGACTTCATATCCCAGAGGATAACACCATTCTATTCTAGGTTCTATTACCTCAAAGAAAACAAAATCAATTTCAACCATGAAACAAATTGTATCCCTATACTTCTCTACCAAAGCCTTGTTAGTAATAACTGAGATGGGGGGGGGGGGGGGGGGNGTTGAATCAGTGGCCTCAAAAATTAATCCTTAAATCAACCCTTCAAAACTTATAGCCAAAAATTATTTCTCAAGTTATCTTCTGTCCTACAAGATGAATGCCTTGAATAACTTATATGAATTTACTACTTGTCAGATTGCTCTGTTAAACCTTCTTCTTTATGTTTATCGATAAGCAGTCATATATTTACCAAAATATAGTAAATATGCAGAGTATACCAATATATCTAGAATGAATTATGTAAGATAAAAAATAGTAAAGAAATGAATCACACACACATAACACATGGATTTTAACGTGGAAACACTATTAAGGGAGAAAACCACTGGGACTGGTACCCCAAATTTTCACTCTTCTGAAGTGAGCCCTGTTAAGAGCCAACCCTGTTAAAGGTTACAAACACATTGCTAGGTGTGACCTTGTTAGAGAATTTTATACATAGAGGTTGTCACTTAGTATCAGGCATCTAATGCTGCCATCCTTGAATCAGCCTTTAACTTAGACTGTCAATAGGCATCAGGCATATCCAATGCTACTTTCATGAATCAACCTTTTTGGCACTCCTTGAGATGTACCTCAATATATAGAAGACTGTTAAGTCCTGCTCTGTTAAGAGACTTGATGCTTCAATGGTTAAACTGAAATATTATGACCTGTTCATATTGCAACTTAAATTACAGATTTTCAGATCTATTTAAGTACATTACCTCTCTGACCAATATATCAATTCAATCCTTGTGCTCCACACTTTCTACTCTTTGATGCTGTGCTCACTATTCGTCGCTTGTCTAAAGAATTCCTTAGCTCTCCTTCATCTTGTTTGATTAGTACTTCCTAAAGTTGTTCTTCATCAGTTTCTCTTTAGCATCCTCTTTCAATTCACTCCCCTTAATCCCCTTCTTTAAAATGAACTAAGCTCGTCTCTTATATAGACATAATATTCATTGTTTCTTGGTTCTTGATTCTTGGCATGATAAACAATCCAGCCAATTTGATTTAAAGCATAACTCTTGATTTGTCTCACAAATATCTTCTTGCCAACTGTACAAATCATCTTTAAATCAATTACTTATCTCTGGCTTTATCTAGATGAATAAAAAAATGATAAGTATCTGTTAACTCTATCTTTAGCTTCTTGCCAGCTAGACATTTTGTCATTTTTTTAATTCTCTGTTCTGTCAGTCAACAATTCAGTTAGTCATTGGTGATAACTGACTGTTCCGTCGGTGTGACTTTAGTTTTCATCGGGATCTCCATCCTTGTCTTTTCCGTCGAGCAACACTAAAATTCTGTCTGTCAGGATACTCTATATTTTTCTCGTCAGGCAACACTGTAACTCTGATCATTCATAATTCTATGTATTTGTTCATCGGGCAACACTGTGACTTTGTTATTTTGCTCTGACTGTTAGGTGCACTTCTTCGGTGTATTCAGACACTTAGTGAATACTATAATTGTATGCATTACCGATTAGCATATCCTTGATTCATGAGTTCTTTGAAGTCTTTGGCAGTATCTCCATGACCATACATATTATATTAAGTTGACATCAATGAGAATATAATACATTAACTGATTTAATGCCTTGCGTGATCATCAACTTAACATCGTCAAACATTTAATCAATTACATGTCATCAATCTCTCCCTTTGGCATTGATGGCAACATACTATATTATAATACTATACTATTTCTAATACAATATGAAATATACAGTTTCATCAAGCTTTCCTAATGTAACTATTACAAATGTCTGGTTTTCGGTAAGCTCAAGTAGCTTTGATTTGATTCTTGCATGCTTTCTATCTGTCTTTAATCCCTTTACTGGATGGATGTAGAATCTTTCTTTCTCCGATTTGATGTGTTCTCCTTCCATGTCAAACTCTCTCCCTTTGACTGTTCTCCTTTCTTTTGATGTTTTCTGTTTCACTTGTCAGCAACTCTCTTTTTGTATCAGCAACTCTCTCTTTGTATAATATTTCCATACAATCTCTATGCCTAAGGATATAATCTCTCCCTGTTTGAGTAATGTGATAATGGATAATCTCTCTCCCTTTCCAGAAGGATGTGATAATATGGATAATCTCTCTCCCTTTGACAACAATGCCAAACAAATATCTCACAAATATCTGACATTAATGTCCAGCAAACTTTTCTCTCAATCCATAATATATTCCTTGAATTTCCCTTATCCATCAGCAAGACAACAATATGCTCTGGTACTTCGTGATGATATATACCTATTTGTATATAGATGTAGCTTTGAATTTCATCTCTTTGCTTGCATCAATCATGAATGATATTCTGATAATATGTAGGCTGGTGCAGCCTTCTAGTCAGCTTACTGACCAGTAGACAAGGGTCTGACCCCTAGTCTCTTTCTCAAGTACTCATAAACATCCTTGGGCAGTGGCTTGGTGAAGATATTGGCCAATTGTTCCTTTGATTGCACATATTCAAGTATCACCTCCTTTGCCTGAACTTGTTCTCTCAAATAATGATACTTGATGGCAATATACTTTGTTTTAGCATGCATGACTGGATTTTTTGAAATGTTTATTGCACTTGTATTATCACAATAGATAATTACAGGTTCTAAAATTTGTATATGCATACCTTCTAGTAACTATTTGATCCATGCAATATTTGACCAGTTTGCAGTAGCAACAACATAATCTTCTTCTGTAGTAGATTATGAGATGCATCCTTGTTTCTTGCTGATCCATGTGACAAGTTTGTCACCCATGAAGAATGCTCCTCTAGTTGTACTCTTCTGGTCATCAATATTTCCAGCCCAATTAGTGTCGGTAAAGACCCAAAGTTCAAATTTGCCTTCTCTTCTATAACATAAGCCATATTCCTCAGTATTCTTCAGATAGCTTAGGATTCTTTTCATAGCAGTCATATGTGACTATTTGGGATTAGCACAAAGTCTAGCAACTATTCCTACTGCATGTGCAATATCTGGTCTAGTATGTACAACATACATGAGTGTTCCAATCATTGATCTGTACAAAGCTTGATTTACCTCTGATGACTTGTCTTCCTTTTTTAGTTTGCATCAAGTTGCCATCGGTGTTCCAATTGGTTTGGATTCTTCCATCTTGAATATTTTCAGTCCTTCTTTGATGTGCTTGGATTGTGTAATGAAAATACCTTTTCCTTGTTGCATGATCTGCAGACCAAGAAAGAACTTGATCTCACCAAACATAGACATCTCAAATTCTTTGCTCATCTCATTTGCAAATGATTTGCATAGCATATCATTGCCTCCAAATATGATGTCATCAACAAATATCTAAGCAATAAAAGTGTTAGCATCAATATCTTCCTTCAAGTAAAGATTATTGTTTTCACTAGTTTTTATAAATCCAATACTTATAAGATAGGAATGAAGTCTTTCATACTAGGCTTAGGGTGCTTGTTTCAATCCATACAGGGCTTTGTGAAGTCTACATACCATGTCCCTCTTTTCTGGATCAACAAACCCTTCTAGTTATTCAATGTATACCTCTTCCTCAAGTATTCCATTCAGGAATGCAGACTTGACATCCATTTGATATACCTTGAATCCTTTATATGTAGCATAAGCAAGTAATATTCTTACTCCTTCTAGCCTAGAAACGGGTACAAAGGTCTCTCCATAGTCAATTCCTTCTTCTTGTGCATACCCCTTGCATACTAGTCTTGCTTTATTCCTTGTGACTTCTCCATTCTAATTCAGCTTGTTCCTGAATATCCATTTTGTACCGATGACATTCTTGTCATATGGCCTTGGTACAAGGGTCCATGTCTTGTTTTTCTCTATCTGTTCAATCTCCTCATTCATAGCACTAATCCATTCATCATTATCTAGTGCAGCATTGACAGATTTGGGCTCATAATCACAAATAAGACATCTTGTATTTAGAGACTTACTTATAGTTCTCACACCATCCCTTTTATCTCCTATAATCTGGTCCTATGGATGGTTCTTCCTAACATATCTTACAAGTACAGGTATAGCTCTTTGTCTATCAGTGTGATCATCATTTTGTTCTTCATTCTGTTCTTCATCAATTTGTGCATCATCTTGAGCAATATTCTGATCGTCGGTATTTGCAGCCTAATGCTCAGGTGCAATGATCTGTTTCTCAGGAGCTCTACATTGTTGGTAGGGTAGAGTGTCAGGTTCCTCATTGTATGTGAACTTATTGTAGTCCTCTGGTTCTTTAGTGCTTACCTGTTCATTCTTCTCTGCAAATTCATCTATCTTTACATTTACACTTTCAATAATTTTGTTAGAGGCTTTGTTTAGACATTTATAAGCCTAGCTCTTGGTAGAATACCCTAGAAAAATTCCTTCATCACTCTTGGATTCAAGTTTTCCATTTATATCATCTTTTAAGATATAAGATTGAGTGCCAAAATTTTTGATATAACTTACATTGGGTGTGTATCCATACCATAGCTCATAAGGTGTCTTCCTTCAATTGTACTCTATTCAATGTGTAAACAATAGTACTGACAACTTCCCTTCAGAAGATTTGGGTGATGCCTTTCTCTATCATCAGTGTCCTTGCATGTATCAACTATGGATCTGCTCCTTCTTTTAGCAATTCCATTCTGCTGTGGTGTCCTTGGTGCAGAGACCTATCTTTTGGTTCCATGCTCATTACAAAAGTTAGTGAATTCCTCTGAAATAAATTCCCCTCCTCTATCTGACCTTAAGCATTTTAGCTCCTTACCACTTTTCTTTTCAACCATTGTTGTGTACCATTTAAACATCTTAAATGCTTCTGATTTATCTTTTAGAAACATGATTGTCATCATTCTAGAGTAATCATCAACAAAGAGAATAAAATATCTATCTTGATAATAACTCTTTGTCCTCATAGGTCCACATAAATCAGTACGGACTAACTCTAGAATTGCATTAGATGTCTGGGTTTTTCTTTTAAAACTAAACTTTGTCATTTTAATTCTTAAACATGATATTGTCAGGCTTGGTCATCGTCGATAAGCCTCTGACATTGCTCTTTTTGCTAATCTTTATCATGTTTTCAAAGTTCACATGACACAATCTTTTGTGCCATAACCATATGTCTTCATTTGTAGCAATCAAACAAGTGGAGTCAGTATCATTTAGATAGAATAAGTTACCTTTTGTCTGCTCACCGGTACCAATCAGATTTCCAGATTTATTGAAGATCTTTGCCTTCTTATTTTCAAATGCTACTTTGTGACCTGAATTAATCAACTGAGAAACACTCAATAGATTATAATTCAATCCATTTACCCAATAAGCTTTCTCACATTTTATCTGGTTATTCAACATTATTGTTCCTGTACCTTCAACTGGACAAGGTGTGTCATTACCCATTCTTACTGAACCACCTTTATAGTATTCAAAAGTCTCAAACTTTCTACATACCTTTCTTCATCATCATTTGAATCATCGTTTACAACCACAAATACCATCTTGATGTCTTCATCAGATTCGGTGTCAGTATCATCATCCTTGCATTTTTCTATATAACTGGCCTTCTTTCCTTTGTCCTTATAGTCTCGGGTATCTATTCTTTCTGATTGTTGGTAGCTTCTGTAATCACCTATGTTAGAATTCTTTTCAAATGATCTATCATTACTTCTATCATATTTTCTTCTATTAGTACATCTTGCAGCAAAGTGTCCAATCTCTTTGCAATTAAAACAAACAAGTGGTAATTTACCTTTGTATTTACCTTTGCCTCTCTACATTCTTCTGGCCAAAAGTGCTTCAATTTCACAAGATCATATTCTTCACTTTCACTATCACTATCTTTTCTCATAGTGTTTTTATGACTTGATTTACTTATTCTCATAGAAGTTTTGAATGCAGACTCTATGTTTGGTAAGACACTATTATCAAAGTTATTCATCTCAAATGAAATCAGTCTTCCAATTAAACTGTCTAGAGTAGAATTTCTATTTTCTACTGCTCTCATTTCTTGAATGGCAGATACTCTAATAGCATAAGTAGGCAGTAAGGTTCTTAGAATTTTACTTACCACTATATTGTCTTCTAGTACACCTCCAACTCCTCGGATAGCATTGACTACCTCTTTGATTCTTGTGTTGTACTAAGTGATATTTTCACCTTCTTTCATTTTGAGATCATCAAACTTTCCAATAAGGCTTTCTTCCTTGGCTCTCAAAATTTTTTTTTCACCACCATGTACAAGCTTCAATTTGTCCCACATCTTCTTTGCAATTTTGCATTCTTTGACATCTTCAAATTCAACATTGGAGAGTGAGGAAGCAAGCTCTATCAGCATGTCGTTGTGTTCATGCTTCTCTCTCATTTGTTCAACTTTTGGTGCTCCTGTGGGAAACACATATTCAGTTTCTAGGAATTGAGTAACATCATTACCAATACCTGATAAGTGGAGTCTTATCCTGCTCTGCCATGAAGCAAAATTATCTTTGTTCAAATTGGGCATATCTCATCCATTCATCTTGTGATCTTTGGCTTAGGTATTGAAACCTTCCTTCTAAGCACACAAGCTCTGATACCAATTGTTAGTAAACTCAGAGGGGGGGTGAATCAGTGGCCTCAAAAATTAATCCTTAAATCAACCCTTCAAAACTTATAACAACAAATTATTTCTCAAGTTATCTTCTGTCCTACAAGATGAGTGTCGTGAATAACTTATATCAATTTACTACTTGTCATATTGCTCTGTTAAACCTTCTTCTTTATGTTTACCTATAAGCAGTCATCTATTTACCGAAATATAGTAAATATGCAGAGTATAACGATATATCCAAAATGAATTATGTAAGATACAAAATAGTAAAGAAATGAATCATACACACATAACACATGGATTTTAACGTGGAAACCCTATTAACGGAAAAAAAATCTGGGACCAGTACCCCAAATTTTCACTCTTATGAAGTGAACCCTGTTAAGAGCTAACCCTATTAAAGGTTACAAACACACTATTAGGTGTGACCTTGTTAGAGGATTTTATACATAGAGGTTGTCACTTTGTATCGGGCATCTAATGCTGTCATCCTTGAATCAACCTCTTTCTTAGACTGTCAATAGGCATCGGGCATATCCAATGCTACTTTCATGAATCAACCTTTTTGGCACTCCTTGACATGTACCTCAATATATAGAAGACTGTTAAGTCCTGCTCTGTTAAGAGACTTGATGCTTCAATGGTTAAAATGAAACATTATGACCTGTTCATATTGCAACTTAAATTACAAATTTTCAGATCTATTTAAGTACATTACCTCTCTGACCAATGTATCAATTCAATCCTTGTGCTCCACACTTTCTGCTCGGTGATGTTGTGCTCACTGTTCATCGATTATCTGTAGAATTCCTTAGCTCTCCTTCAGCTTGTTTGATTAGCACTACCTGAAGTTTTTCTTCATCAGTTTCTCTTTAGCATCCTCTTTCTATTCACTCCCCTTAATCCCCTTCTTTAAAATGAATTAAGCTCATCTCTTATATAGACATAATATTCATTGTTTCTTGGTTCTTGATTCTTGGCATGATAAACAATCTAGCCAATTTGATTTAAAGCATAACTCTTGATTTGTCTCACAAATATCTTCTTGCCAACTGTACAAATCAGCTTTAAATCATTTACTTATCTCCGGCTTTATCTGGATGAATAAAATAATGATAAGTATCTGTTAAATTTATCTTTAGCTTCTTGCTAGCTAGGCATTTTGTCATTTTTTGATTTCTCTATTTTGTCATTCAATAATTCAGTTAGTCATCGGTGATAAATGACCGTTCCTTCGGTGTGACTTTAGTTGTTATCGAGATCTTTGTCCTTGTCTTTTCCATCGGGCAACACTGAAATTCTATCCGTCGCGATACTCTATATTTTTCTCATCGGGCAACATTGTAACTCTGCTCGTCGGTAATTCTGTGTATTTGTTCATCGGGCAACACTGTCACTTTGTTCTTTTACTCTGACCGTCGGGTGCACTCCATCGGTGTATTCAGACACTTAGTGAATACTAGACTTGTATGCATTACTGATTAGCATATCCTTGATTCATGAGTTCCGTCGGTGTGACTTTAGTTGTTATCGAGATCTCTGTCCCTGTCTTTTCCGTCAGGCAACACTGAAATTCTATCCGTCGGGATACTCTATATTTTTCTCATCGGGCAACACTGTAACTCTACTCATCGGTAATTCTGTGTATTTGTTCATCAGGCAACACTGTCACTTTGTTCTTTTACTCTGACCGTCGGGTGCACTCCATCGGTGTATTCAGACACTTAGTGAATACTAGACTTGTATGCATTACTGATTAGCATATCCTTGATTCATGAGTTCTTTGAAGTCTTTGGTAGTATCTCCATGACCATACATATTATATTAAGTTGACATCAATGACAATACAATACATTTACTGATTTAATGCCTTGCATGATAATCAAATTAACATCTTCAAACATTTAATCAATTACATGTCATCAATCTCTCCCTTTTGCATTGATGACAACATACTAAATTATAATACTATACTATTTCTAATACAATATGCAATATACAGTTTCATCAAGCTTTCCTAATGTAACTATTACAAATGTCTGGTTTTCGGTAAGCTCAAGTAGTTTTGATTCGATTCTTGCATGCTTTCTACCTATCTTTAATCCCTTCACTGGATGGATGTAGAATCTTTCTTTCTATGATTTGATGTGTTCTCCTTTCGTGTCAAACTCTGTCCCTTTGACTGTTCTCCTTTCTTTTGATGTCTTATGTTTCACTTGTCAGCAACTCTCTTTTTGTATCAGCAACTCTCTCTTTGTATAATATTTCCATACAATCTCTCTCCCTAAGGATATAATCTCTCCCTATTCGAGTAATGTGATAATGGATAATCTCTCTCCTTTTCCAGAAGGATGTGATAATATGGATAATCTCTCTCCCTTTGACAACATTGCCAAACAAATATCTCACAAATATCTGACATTAATGTCAAGCAAACTTTTCTCTCCATCCATAATATATTCCTTGAATTTCCCTTATCCATCAGCAATACAACAATATGCTCTAGTTCTTGGTGATGATATATACCTTTTTGTATATAGATGTAGCTTCGAAGTTCATCTCTTTTCTTGCATCAATCATGAATGATATTCTAATAATATGTAGGCTGATGCAGCCTTCTAGTCAGCTTACTGACCAGTAGACAAGGCTTGGACCCCTAGTCTCTTTCTCAAGTACTCAAATACATCCTTGGGCAGTGGCTTGGTGAAGATATCAACCAGTTGTTCCTTTGATTGCACATATTCAAGTATCACCTCCTTTGCCTGAACTTGTTCTCTCAAATAATGATACTTGATGGCAATATGCTTTGTTTTAGCATGCATGACTGGATTTTTGGAAATGTTAATTGCACTTGTATTATCACAATAGATAATTAATGGTTCTAAAATATGCATATGCATACCTTCCAGTAACTATTTGATCCATGCAATATTTGAGCAGTTTGCAGTAGCAGCAACATACTCTACTTCTGCAGTAGATTGTGAGATGCATCCTTGTTTCTTGCTGATCCATGTAACAAGTTTGTCACCCATGAAGAATGCTCCTCTAGTTGTGCTCTTCCGATCATCAATATTTCTAGCCCAATCAGTGTCGGTAAAGACCCAAAGTTCAAATTTAGCTTCTCTTCTGTAACATAAGCCATATTGCTCAGTATTCTTCAGATATCTTAGGATTCTTTTCACAACAGTCATATGTGACTCTCTGGGATTAGCAGAAAATATAGCAACTATCCCTACTGCATGTGCAATATCTGGTCTATTATGTACAACATACATGAGTGTTCCAATCATTGATCTGTACAAAGTTTGATTTACCTTTGATGACTTGTCTTCCTTTTTTCAGTTTGCATCCATTTTCCATCGGTGTTGCAACTGGTTTGGATTCTTCCATCTTGAATATTTTCAGTGCTTCTTTGATGTACTTGGATTGTGTAATGAAAATACCTTTTCCTTGTTGCATGATCTGCAGACCAAGAAAGAACTTGATCTCACCAAACATAGACATCTCAAATTCTTAGCTCATCTCATTTGCAAATGATTTTCCTAGCATATCATTGCCTCCAAATATGATGTCATCAACAAATATCTCAACAATCAAAGTGTTAGCATCTGTATCTTCCTTCAAGTAAAGATTATTGTTTTCACTAGTTCTTACAAATCCAATACTTATAAGATAGGAATGAAGTCTTTCATACCAGGCTCGGGGTGCTTGTTTCAATCCATACAGGGCTTTGTGAAGTCTACATACCATGTCCCTCTTGTCTGGATCAACAAACCCTTCTGGTTATTCAATGTATACCTCTTCTTCAAGTATTCCATTCAGGAATGTAGACTTGACATCCATTTGATATACCTTGAATCCTTTATATGTAGCATAAGCAAGTAATATTCTTACTCCTTCTTTCCTAGCAACGGGTACAAAGGTCTCTCCATAGTCAATTCCTTCTTCTTGTGCATACCCCTTCATACTAGTCTCGCTTTATTCCTTGTAACTTCTCCATTCTCATTCAGCTTATTCCTGAATATCCATTTTGTACTGATGACATTCTTGTCATCTGGCCTTAGTACAAGGGTCCATGTCTTGTTTTTTTCTATCTTTTTAATCTACTCATTCATAGCACTAATCCATTCATCATTATCTAGTGCAACATTGACAGATTTGGGCTCATAATCACAAATAAGACATCTTGTATTTAGAGACTTACTTCTAGTTCTCACACCATCCCTTTTATCTCCTATAATCTGGTCCTATGGATGGCTCTTCCTGACATATCTTACAAGTACAGGTATAGCTCTTTGTCTATCAGCGTGATCATCATTTTGTTCTTCATTCTGTTCTTCATCAATTTGTGCATCATCTTGAGCAATATTTTGATCGTCGGTATTTACAGCCTGATGCTCAGGTGCAATGATCTGTTTCTTGGGAGTTCTACATTGTTGGTAGGGTAGAGTGTCAGGTTCCTCATTGTAAGTGAACTTATTGTAGTCCTCTGGTTCTTTAGTGCTTTCCTGTTCATTCTTGTCTACAAATTCATCTATCTTTACATTTGCACTTTCAATAATTTTGTTAGAGGATTTGTTTAGACATTTATAAGCCTTTCTCTTGGTAGAATACCCTAGAAAAATTCCTTCATCACTCTTGGAGTCAAGTTTTGCATTTATATAATCTTTTAAGATATAACATTGACTGCGAAAATTTTTGATATAACTTACATTGGGTGTGTATCCATACCATAGCTCATAAGGTGTCTTTCTTCAATTGTACTCTATTCAATGTGTAAACAACAAAACTGACAGCTTCCCTTCAGAAGATTTGGGTGATGCCTTTCTCTATCATCAGTGTCCTTGCATGTATCAACTATGGATCTGTTCCTTCTTTCAGCAATTCCATTTTGCTGTGGTGTCCTTGGTGCAGAGACCTATCTTTTGATTCCATGCTCATTACAAAAGTTAGTGAATTTGTCTGAAATAAATTCCCCTCCTCTATCTGACCTTAAGAATTTTAGCTCCTTACCACTTTGCTTCTCAACCATTGTTGTATACCATTTAAACATCTTAAATGCTTCTAATTTATCTTTTAGAAACATGATTTTCATCATTCTAGAGTAATCATCAACATAGAGAATAAAATATCTATCTCCATAGTAACTCTTTGTCGTCATAGGTCCACATAAATCAGTATGGACTAACTCTAGAATTGCATCAGATGTATGGGTTTTGTTTTTAAAACTAGACTTTGTCATTTTACCTTTTTGATAATTCTTACACATGATATTGTTGGGCTTGGTCATCGTCGGTAAGCCTCTGACATTTCTCTTTTTTCTAATCTTTATCATGTTTTTAAAGTTCACATGACACAATATTTTGTGCCATAACCATATGTCTTCATTTGTAGCAATCAAACAAGTGGAGTCAGTATCATTTAGATAGAATAAGTTACCTTTTGTCTGCTCACCGGTACTAATCAGATTTCCAGATTTATTGAAGATCTTTGCCTTCTCATTTTCAAATGCTACTTTGTAACCTGAATTATTCAACTGAGAAACACTCAATAAATTATAATTCGATCCATTTACCCAATAAGCATTCTCACATTGTATCTGGTTATTCAACATTATTGCTCCTCTACCTTCAATTGGACAAGGTGTGTCATTACCCATTCTTACTGAACCACCTTTATAGTATTCAAAAGTCTCAAAATTTTTATCACCGGTCATATGGTGAGCAAAGCCACTATTGATGATCCAAACATCATTTTTGCTAATTTTAGATAGGAGAGATGTTTCTACATACCTTTCTTCATCATCATCTGAATCATCCTTTACAGCCACAATTACCATCTCGATGTCTTCATCAGATTCGGTGTCAGTATCATCATCCTTCCATTTTGTTAGGTAACTGACCTTCTTTCCTTTGTCCTTATAGTCTCAGGTATCTCTTCTTTCTGATTGTCGGTGGCTTGTGTAATCACCTCTGTCAGACTTCTTTTCAAATGATCTGTCATTACTTCTGTCATATTTTCTTCTATTAGTACATCTTGCAGCAAAGTGTCCAATCTCTTTGCAATTAAAACAAACAAGTGGTAATTTACCTTTGTATTTACCTTTGCCTCTCTGCATTCTTCTGGCCAAAAGTGCTTCAATTTCATCAAGATCATCTTCTTCACTTTCACTATCACTATCTTTTCTCATAGTTTTTTTATGACTTGATTTACTTATTCTCATAGAAGTTTTGAATGCAGACTCTATGTTTGGTAAGACACTATTATCAAAGTTATTCATCTCAAATGAAATCAGTCTTCCAATTAAAATGTCTAGAGTAGCATTTCTATTTGCTACTGCTCTCATTTATTGAATGGAAGATACTCTAATAGCATAAGTAGGCAGTAAGGTTCTTAGAATTTTACTTACCACTGTATCGTCTTCTAGTACACCTCCAACTCTTCGGATAGCATTGACTACCTCTTTGATTCTTATGCTGTACTAAGTGATGTTTTCACCTTATTTCATTTTGAGATCATCAAAATTTCCTCTAAGGCTTTCTGCCTTGGCTCTCAAAACATTTTTGTCACCACCATTTACAAGATTCAGTTTGTCCCACATCTTCTTTGCAATTTTTCATTCTTTGACATCTTCAAATTCAACATCGGAGAGTGAGGAAGCAAACTCTATCATTATGCCATTGTGTTCATGCTTCTCTCTCATTTGTTTAACTGTTGGTGCTCCTGTGGGAAACACATATTCAGTTTCTAGGAATTGAGTAACATCATTACCAATACCTGATAAGTGGAGTCTTATCCTGCTCTACCATGAAGAAAAATTATCTTTGTTCAACTTGGGCACATCTCGTCCATTCATCTTGTGATCTTTGGCTTAGGTATTAAAACCTTCCTTCTAAGCACACAAGCTTTGATACCAATTGTTAGTAAACTCAGAGGGGGGGTGAATCAGTGGCCTCAAAAATTAATCCTTAAATCAACCCTTCAAAAATTATAACAACTAATTATTTCTCAAGTTATCTTCTATCCTACAAGATGAATTCTTTGAATAACTTATATCAATTTACTACTTTTCAGATTGCTCTATTAAACCTTCTTCTTTATGTTTACCTATAAGTAGTCATCTATTTACTAAAATATAGTAAATATGCAGAGTATACCAATATATCCAAAATGAATTATGTAAGATACAAAACAATAAAGAAATGAATTATACACACATAACACATGGATTTTAACGTGGAAATCCTGTTAACAGAAAAAACCTCTGGGACCGGTACCCCAAATTTTCACTCTTCTGAAGTGAGCCCTGTTAAGAGCCAACCATGTTAAATGTTACAAACACACTGTTAGGTGTGACCTTGTTAGAGGATTTATACATAGAGTTTGTCACTTAGTATCGGGCATCGAATGTTGTCATCCTTGAATCAACCTCTTTCTTAGACTGTCAATAAGCATCAGGCATATCCAATGCTACTTTCATGAATCAACCTTTTTGGCACTCCTTGACATGTACCTCAATATATAGAAGATTGTTAAGTCCTTCTCGGTTAAGAGACTTGATGCTTCAATGGTTAAACTGAAACATTATGACATGTTCATATTGCAACTTAAATTATAGATTTTCAGATCTATTTAAGTACATTACCTCTCTGACCAATGTATCAATTCAATCCTTGTGCTCCACACTTTTTGCTCTGTGATGCTGTGCTCAATGTTTTTCAGTTCTCTGTAGAATTCCTTAGCTCTCCTTCAGCTTGTTTGATCAGCACTGCCTAAATTTTATCTTCATCAGTTTCTCTTTAGCATCCTCTTTCTATTCACTCCCCTTGATTCCCTTCTTTAAAATGAATTAAGCTCGTCTCTTATATAGACATAATATTCATTGTTTCTTGGTTCTTGATTCTTGGAGTGATAAACAATCCAGCCAATTTGATTTAAAGCATAACTCCTAATTTGTCTCGCAGTTATCTTCTTGCCAACTGTACAAATCAACTTTAAATCAATTACTTATCTCTGACTTTATCTGGATGAATAAAACAATGATAAGTATCCGTTAACTCTATCTTTAGCTTCTTGCTAGCTAGGCATTTTGTCATTTTTTGAATTCTCTGTTTTGTCAGTCAATAATTCAGTTAGTCATCGGTGATAACTGACTGTTTCATCGGTGTGACTTCAGTTGTCATAAGGATCTCCCTCCTTGTCTTTTCTGTCGGGCAACACTAAAATTCTGTCCGTCGGGATACTCTATATTTTTATCATCGGGCAACACTGTAACTCTGCTCGTCAATAATTCTGTGTATTTGTTCATTGGGCAACACTGTCACTTTTTTCTTTTACTCTGACCATCAGGTGCACTTTGTCAGTGTATTCAGACACTTAGTGAATACTAGACTTGTATGCATTACTGATTAGCATATCCTTGATTCATGAGTTCTTTGAAGTCTTTGGCAGTATCTCCATGACCATACATATTATTTTAAGTTGACATCAATGACAATACAATACATTAACTGATTTAATGCCTTGCATGATCATCAAATTAACATCTTCAAACATTTAATCAATTACATGTCATCAAGCCTTAGGTATCCATATTCTTTCTCTCATCTGTCTCTGCAAAATTTGGATCATCACAAATTTTTCTCCATCAACGCATGTACTATTTTATCTTCTATAACTTTGAGTAATTTGAATTCCAATGTGTTTGTTGTCCTTCCAAGATCTAGGGTGCAACTTGTAAATTTGTGTACAATGTGGATGTACATGTGTATCAATAATAATCCAAACCTGAATGCCTTCAACTTATCCTTCTTTATCTGCTTCACATTCTCCAAAAACTATTGTGCAAGTATTTTGCAAAGATTGTATTTGGCATTTCCTTTACCATTCTATATGCCATTATGATTACTCCTATAGATACCAAGTTAGGTCGACTTCTATAGTGTAGTTTATATCCGAGAATCATGGAAAGTTATCCAACATCTTGCTAAAAGATGTCGACTATGGTCATCTCCCTCTTGTCCCATCTCGAATGGGTTAGGGTTTCCACTTGTTTGTTTGTTTTCTTCTATGTGATAGGGATAACACCAGAGTTATCCAAACCTATTATACCATGAATCAAATCGCTACATATCTTCATTGGAAGATCTCCAATCCAAATGAATTGGTCGTGTACTCTACTCAGAATAATTTTGATCCATTCCTCTTTGTCAAATTCATAGAGTTCCATCATTCGCATGATACTGAGATTCTCAAGATGTGCAAACTCATCTTTCCATTTGTCATCTTCTCTAATCATGTCCTTCATCTCCTTATAGATCTCATAGTCTCCCAGAGACTCATACTTATAGTGAATTTAGGCCCTAATGTCTTCGACATGTAGAACATTGTAGGGTGTTTGTGAAAATGCACCTTCGGGATCACCTTCGGTGGATTTAAATGGATGTTTCTTAACCTTGTATCTAGGCCTTTTGATGACATATAAATTAATGGAGTATCCATAACCAAAGTTTGCAAATAATCAAAAATACCTATTCTTTAATGAATCTGTAAATTTCTACTTCGTCCAATCGCACAACACACTTTCTTCTTTGTTCTTCTTGCTCAAATCTTTGTTCTTCTTTGGCTCTGCTTGTTCGAATGATGAATAGATAACTTCCTTCAATTGTCCTTATACTTTGTTGTGTAAAGAAATGACACAATTCCCCATAAACTTATCTCTGCACATGATCCAGTCAACTAACAATCTGGTGATCACAAGATATAGATCATAAAGCTATGTGGTCACATATATATGTTTCATAATATTTACACATACTCTCACTAAGCTTGCAAGAGCTTAATCTTCATAATTAGGGACTGGATGGATTTATGATGTTCCTTTCCAATGCTCCCCCTAAGGCCATGATTGGTCATATAGGTTGATGTAGTAATGTTAGCATCATGCGAAGACTCAGTATCATCTACTGACTCTCCGTGAACCATTTCCTCACTTGATTTCTTTACCTTCCATACCTTATCACTATTCATATCTCTTATTTTCCTGAAATGACTATTAAATTCCTCTGCAATAATCTTAGCATCACCGATATTATTCTTTACATCAATAAGTGGAGGTCCACTTCTATTCTCAGTTCTATTTTATCTGCAAAACTTTGCTATGTGCCTTGGATTATGACATTTGTAGCAAGTAGGAGGTGGTCTATTCTGATTAATCTACAAATTACAATACTTTGCGATGTGCCCAAAGTTATTGCATTTGTAACATGTGATCTTAGCTGATGTTTGTTCTCTAGTGTAATCTTTCTTGGTTCTAGATTGATAAGGATTCCTGCATTCTGCCTTCTTGTGTCCATATGCATGACAATTGAAACAATAGCCAGAAAAGGATTTGTAAGGAATTTTACCTCTGCATTCTCTCTTCATGTGTCCAATCTTGTTGCATCCATAGAATCTACCTCTGAAAGGACTGATATGTTCTCTAGGTTCTTCAAGAGTAGGTCTTTCTTAATCAGTCTTCACTTCAGACTTTTCTTCCTAAGACTTTGAACATTCAACTTCATTGAATCCAACTCCAGTCATGTCTCCTTTAGGTTTTGGTCTATCTCTCTGCTCATCAATCTTATCACTAATCATATGAAGTTTTTCAATATGTTTCTTTGGTGCAAAGGCACCTCGACCTTTGAGCATTATACCAAGTTTCATAATATTGATATGTTTAAGTCATTTATAATTTTGTGGGACCATGTCAAGAAATGGTTTAATTGCTTAAAATTGCATTGATGTATTAAAAAAAAATGGATTATATGACATTTGTAACCTAAAGAAGAATGGGAATATCATGGATCATCGGGTAGATAGACAGTTTTTATAACTTTTGAGATTGTCTATTAATAGACAACATTATGTAATCATGGAAATGGTTATAACTACCCACGAATCTCTATAAAGAGATAGCAATGTGATCATGGATGGTGGGAGAGTAGGTTACGATAGATAGTGGAAAAGTGTGGACAGAATCGGGCTCTTTGGCCTTTAGCCAGAGAGCCATTCATATTATGTACGTGTTTGGCTCTTGGTTAATAAAATATATTACGATGAAATCAATGGTTTTTCCAAGTATCGTTGAGTCATTTCTTAATATGTTTTGCAATTCGGTTTCGCAGTTTCTGAATTTGTTTGGTCATTAGTTATTTATGGATTTTGGGTCCTCTTTGCTAAAAGAATACAACAGTGACAAGTATCAACTTTGAGTTATTAGAAACCGACATTGAATAATCCATTTTGGCTTATGTTTGGGCTTTTGAGTCATTGATAGTCATCATTAAACAACCATCTTGGCTAACAATCTCAAACTTTCAAATCTGTTTTAAAAGTAAAACATTGGTCCCAGTACGGGGGGCATAAGTTTCAAACCAACCTTTGGATTTCAACGTTCTTTTGACATATTATAGATAATCAAGTTTCGAAGATCATCACCAAAGCGATCTTGAAAATGTGTTTTCGATGATCTTCAAAAATGTGTTTTGGTTTAAAATATATAAGCGACTGTGTATGGGTCTGTCTAAAATACAAAAAATGGAGTCTAATATCAAGATTGATGTTGTTATCGATTTGTTCATGTGGATAGTGGGATTGATGTTTAATGAACCCGATACCTCTAAATGTCCAATTCATTTGTTTTCATAGAATATCAGGTTGACAGGTTTAATACAAATGTGCATTAAGTCTAAAACAGTTTTTAAGAACCATTATGCTAATCTTGTGTTGGTTGCATGCAATGATATCGGGGAGTTAGAGAAAATTGGTTATGCCCACGTGGAGACCATGTTTACAAGTGTCAACCAAAGAAAGCTTATAGTTTGTTGAATGTGGCCATTAAGTTGAAGAAAAGGTGGAGAACTCTCCACATGCAGGTTCTTATTGAAACAAACTGTGAGATGATAGAGTCAATCTCGGTCCATAGAAGACCCATAAGGCACTAAGACTCAGAAATTGTAATGAGTCTATTGATAGAAAAGGAGGTGTTGAAACTTGATTTACATTAGAATGGTATCAAAGCTCAGAAGATTCTGAGCATGTTGAAGGAAATCTACACTAGGCATGAGTATTGTGGGTTCTTGTTTGTGGTTGCAATTTGATCCATCCAAGCTGTAGAAGGAAGAAGTTGTTCTTGCGTATGTGAAGATCTCAGCAGAGTTCTTGGTATTGTCTCCATCGAGATGAAGTTGGGTAGAAAGTGCAAAGAGAGAAACCACTAAGAGAAGGGTGGTAAGCATCTTCTAGGATCTTGTGTGGGTAAGATGGCAGTAAGGTGGTGGTGTGAAGAAACAACATGAAGAGTGGTGGACATCAGCCAGTATGCACTCCATTGATAGGAGTCACAGTTGAAGGAAATAGAGGAAGCAACAGAAGCATTGACCCAGTGATGAAGACAAAGAGGTGAAAGATTTGTTTGCAGAACTCTCACAAGAGCATTTCCATGGGACATGGAAATCTTTTAAGCCTGGGAGTATGGTGCAAAGGCACCTCAACCTTTGAGCATTATTCCAAGTTTCATAATATTGATATGTTTAAGTCATTTAGAGTTTTGTGGGACCATGTCAAGAAATGGTTTAATTGCTTAAAATTGCATTGATGTATTAAAAAAAAAATATTATATGACATTTGTAACCTAAAGCAGAATGGGAAAATCATGGGTCATTAGGTAGATAGACGGTTTTTGTAACTTTCGAGATTGTCTATTAATAGATAACATTATGTAATCATGGAAACGATTATAACTACCCATGAATCTCTATAAAGAGATAGCAATGTGATTGTGGATGGTGGGAGAGTAGGTTACAGTAGATAGTGGAAAAGTGTGGACAGAATTGGGCTCTCTGGCCTTTAGCCAGAGAGTCATTCATATTATGTATGTGTTTGGTTTTTGGTTAATGAAATATATTACGATGGAATCAATGGTGTTTCCAAGTATCATTGAGTCATTTCTTAATATGTTTTGCAATTCAATTTCGTAGTTTCTGAATTTGTTTGGTCATTAGTTATTTCTGGATTTTGGGTCCTCTTTGCTAAAAAAATGCAACAGTGACAATTATCGACTTTGAGTTATTAGAAATCGACAATGAATAATCCATTTTGGCTTATGTTTGGGCTTTTGAGTAATTGACAGTCATCATTGAACAATCATCTTGGCTAGCAGTCTCAAACTTTCAAATATGTTTTAAAAGTAAAACACTGGTCCCAGTACGGGGGCCATAAGTTTCAAACCAACCGTTGGATTTCAACGTTCTTTTGACAAGTTATAGATAATCAAGTTTCAAAGATCATCACCAGAGCGATCTTGAAAATGTGTTTTTGATGATCTTCAAAAATTTGTTTTGGTTTAAAAGATATAAGCGACTGTGTATGGGTCTGTCTAAAATATAGAAAATGGAGTCTAATATCAAGATTGATGTTGATATTGATTTGTTCATGAGGATAGCAGGATTGATGTTTAATGAACCTGATACCTCTAAATATCCAATTCATTTGTTTTCATAGAATGTCGGGTTGACCGGTTTAATACAAATGTGCATTAAGTCTAAAATAGTTTTTAAGAACCGTTATGCTAATCTTGTGCTGGCTACATGCAATGATATCAGGGAGTTAGAGAAAATTGGTTATGCCCACGTGGAGACCATGTTTACAAAAGTCGACTAGCAAAATCTTATAGTATGTTGAATTCGACCATTAAGTTGAAGAAAAGGTGGCGAACTCTCCATATGCAGGTTCGTATTGAAATAGACCACGAGATGATAGAGTCAAGCTGGGTCCATAGAAGACATGTAAGGCACGAAGACTCAAAAATTGTAATGAGTCTATTGATATAAAAGGAGGTGTCAAAACCTGATTTACATCATTCTTAGCCTCAACAAGTTCTCCCTTTATGTTTTGATTATATTTCCCTAATTCTAGATATTTGTTCTTATAATCATCCAGTTCAATCTGCATTTGTCTCATTTGAATATTAGCATCGTTTAAGGTATCTTCAATTTTATTTCTATCATCCTTTACTTGTTGAATCTCTTTAGCCATTTGAAAAGAAGTAGTTTCATGACCAAGCTTCAAAGTATTTTTCTCTTGTTCAAGATGTTTTATCTGATCTATAGTATCACTGTCTGAATCCTCTTTTATCTTATCCATAAGATCTTGTCTCTAAATCCTAGATAATTCAATTTGTTGCTTTAGTTTCTTGATGAAACCCTCTGCTCTTCTCAATTTGAATTTCAAGTCACCATTTCCTGCTTTAGCCCTATCAAAGTCTTCAAGTGCTGCTTTAAAGTTTTCTTCCAAACTTTCAGAATCCATCTTGATCTCCCTTAAGTTGTTAGACTTTCTCTCCAAGGGCCAAAAGCTCTAATACCAATTGTTAGGATTAACTAATACATAGGGGTGGGGGGGTGGGGGGGGGTGAATCAATATTTCAATACTTTAAACTTAAACTTATCAAATTCCAACTTAACCAGTTAGTTGCTGAAATGAAAAGAACATACACACAAAATACACAACTCATAACACCATGAATTTGATCTCGAGGAAACCCTGACCAAGGAAAAATCCTAGTGGGGATGGTACCCACAAATATGCACTAAAAGTATAGGGTCCCTGTTAGGATACCTAGCCTTGTTAGGAGATGAATATTATAATGTATATTTCCTTGATAAAGGGATACAAAACCCCGTTAAAGGTATACACTGAGCTCATTGCTCATACAATCATAAATATGTCTCTGTTACAATGTTTTTATCACAATGAACATAAACAAGCATATGGTATGCTTAGGTAGTTATAGTTGTAGCTCGCATTATCATCTGTCTGATTTTGATATCACAATGCATCCATTCATCTATTCGCATACATACCATACTTCGCTTCTCAAAAGCTCTTCATATATATACATTATTACATACCCAATCGACTCCCAAATACTTCACAAAATGGAACCAAAACTTATACAAAAAGTAAATAAAAAGTTGGCGATCATACACTACCAAAGTATAGGTAATACACAATCCAAATCCAACATAGCACGCTTGGATTCCACATTGCACTCCCTCAATCATTGCGACCATTCAGTTGCTCTGTCTCGATGTATCATTGTCTTCGCATGTCTTCAAACATCTGTATTTTTCATCTCTGAACTTTAAAACTCAAGCGACCTTAACTGAAGGTCTATCATACCCCAAAATAGACTCCTTTAAGCTTGCATGTCATCATTCAACATATACAGTATTCTCTGCCCAAAACTGTACTCCTGTACCTTGTAAACTGCTTTCTGGACTTAGTCATTTTGCAAGCCTTCACGCCAAAATTGTGTTCCACTCCAAGAAATCATTCATAACTAATGTGTTTCCATAAATGATAACCCTAATGTGTTCCTGAACACTCCTGAATGAGCCACTTGTCAACATCCATCAATTCATCCTTCTCTCTCTTGTTCCTTTGTAAGTGGTTATCAAGCATATCAACATTCAAGATCTCGGAGTGGAAATCATAGATCCTATTGGAAGTTCAAAATTTTGTGGTTCCATTAATATCCATAAGTGATTATAACCCCTATCATGAGGACTATACTGCAAAATTCGAAGATGACCAAGACGAGTGGCTTGGAGAAAACCTTTTTATATCTAAAATAAACATGTGTGCCAAGTTGCAGGCCCATAAGATCAATATTTAATATGTACTCAATTTTATGTGAGTCAACATCATTTTCCCATATACCCCCAACACTAAACCAATGGTTTCTTGTGATTCTCTATGCTACAATGTACCTCTATGCCAGTTTTCAAAGCCCTGGTTGTTCATTTGGTATTTTTTAACAACTCAGAACCAGAGGGAATTTTTTCAGTTTGTTATCTACATATAAGACAAAAAGTTGGTCAGGAGCAAAGTTTGAAAATTTATATTTGTTAGTTGGATAAATATCACGCCAAATGGATCTGCCCCTATGACTCTATATGAAAGTGTACTATCATGCCAGGTTGCAGGAATGTATAAATCAGTTTGATATATCTTCAAGATGAAAAGCAAAAGCAACTTTGCAAAGTTTTATCAATGCAAATTTTCAAAAATAGTCAGAGGCCAACTTTGGCAGATGATGTCTTGCACCCCTGGAGGAATTTCCTAGTGTCATTTTTGCACTACAATCTCTGGTTAAGCTTCTATCAACATATCAATTTTTGAGATTTCATGATGAGTTTTAAAGGGTTTCCCAAACCAATTACGGATGCAACAAATGCAGTTTGGTCGTCTTCACAGAAGCATAGAGCAAACAACCTGATGATGTCAGATCACTCTTTTTTTTACAATATCAATCTAAGGACATTGGTTTATTTAAGCATCAAGGAGCATTCTCCTTCTACTGATGAGGTTATTATTGTTACAAGTTCATTAATGGGAGATGCAGAATAGTAATACAAGGGGCACTCTGACAAACCATTGTTGATAAAAATCTTGTTTGTGGAGTTTACTCACACCGAGTATTCAGAAGACTGAAGAGCTCATTTGTTTGAAAACATTAAAAAAAAAAAGAAAGAAAAGTCGGTCCATATCAGAACCGGACATGCATCATGAGTGCAAGACCAGATTTGAAGTCGGTGCCAAAGTATTTTAGATCATTTGATTTAAATTAAATCATAAGTTTTCTTCATCGAGGACATGGTTATACATTATTACATAAATGACACAAAATTCTGATCATTTATGTCGTTTGAAGATGTTTTTTTGTCCCGGTACCGGTTATTCAGAGTAGCCCCCGCCAAATTTGTAAAGAACACTTTTATTAATTCATCGGCAAGACTATATTCATGTCTCAGCGATAGAAATGGCGAATACATGTAAAAACTCATCGGCAAAGCTAGTACTATTGGGAGAGGCTTCAAAAGGGCTCCCGAAACATCATGTTACACCGATGAGCCCTTTACTTGTGCACATTGAAATTTTGATTACAGTGGTATGCTCTCACTTCATGCAAAGATTTCAAGAATTACATGTTTTGTACAAAATCAACATGACAAGGGGACCTTAGAAACTCCATAGTAGACGACAGCAGTTGGTGTGAAGCCATATTCCTCAACCAGTACCAGGATTCTCTCTGCGGACACCCAAATAGGGGTTTCGAGACAAGCATTGAACCAGAATAGCATGGATTTTTGTGCTTTGACAGGACACCCAAATTGTTTGTGGAAATGTTGAATAGGATCTGCAATGATTCCAAATATTTGCAGAAATGAAACTATTTGAAGCGATGGCGCCGATATTGGAGCTTCAGAACAGGGGATGCTGTTCAGATGCCCTAGGAGACACTCATGCACATGTGGAATCTCAGACAAAACAAAGGATTGGGTAAAAGGGCTTTCAACATTTTATGGGAAGTGCAAATTCGAGTGCCCAAATCTTTACCAATGAGTAACGGTTTCTTCATAGCCCGTGTTTGGGGAGATTACATGTAATCTCTCAAATAAATACATGCGCAAGCAACGCAGATGACCCATTTTGGAAATGTGCTCTAATTCGAGGATGCAAGGTTGGATCGTGGCAGGGATTTGAGATAATGACTTGTTTTGAATAGAGAAAATTTGATTGAGATAATACCTTGCAAATGAATCATTTGACAGAATACCAATGTATGTGTAAAGAAGGGTTGTGAACCATTTAACAGACTGTTGTGGAAATACCCTTTTTGTGGAATGTTTAATACTTGTGTAGTGTGCACAAAATGCATTTCTTGAGAGTATTTGTGAAAATATGATCTATAGATGTGAAGCCTGGGTTCAGGATCTTTGCCAGCAACCCTATGGTCTGTGTAAAATGAGGAACATCAAATAAGAGGTGATGAAATGAAGTGCACAATATTAAGGTTTGCGGAAAGTACAGAAACTGTGGAAACTCTCAAGCAGAAGCACAAAAGGTGCCCATGAATTGTTTAAATAATTCATACATGCCTACAGGTGAAAACATGGAAACAATAACAATGCACCTGATTTGCTTGACTGTATGGCTCAAATAAGTTGTTGAAGCAGAGATAAGTCACTTTAAACGTATGACAGAACATCTCAACAAAGCAGAAATGTATATAGAATGTGCCAAGGACCACTTGATAAGATGTCCCTATAGGAATGTGGTTTCATAGATGAAATGATAGTTGAAAATATTCCAAGGAACCTTGTGATGTATATGATGTTGTGATAGAAGCTTCTATTAAAGCTTATGAGTAGAGCCTTCTATAGATCTGGAATTGCAGAATTGAAAAGATGCTCAGAAAATATTATACGAAAGTGAGAACATAGAAGATTGACAAACTGATCATCAGAGGCAGAGACATAATGTTGAAGCAATCCCTGACTAAGATGTGTTAAAGAAGAAGGAAAATATTTTTTGGAAATGAATTTTTCATAGGAATGGTCATCTCATTAAGAGACAAATGTTGTTTGTTAAGGAAAATCACTTTTGGGATTAGTCAGTGCAATTAAATCTTTTGAAGTTTTGTAAGACTGTCTAGACACTAGGCAGCCTCAGGGATGTTCATGTTTCTCCCGGGAATGGTTCTTCTACTACAGGACAGGACATGGAAAAGAAGCATTTAATTTAAACAATTTGTATTTAGTTGTCTTTAGTTTTTTTGGCCCAATTGATTAGTCATGTTGTTAACTAATCAATTAATGGAATAGTCATGTTGTTTGACACCCAAAGGTTGTAACCTATCTGATTGGGTTCCCTTGTACCTATAAAAGGGAAACCACAGATTTAGAATAGCGGAGGGATTCGGAGGTAGATTTTTTGATTTCAGACACAGATTTAAAGACAAGATGTAATACAAATGAAAAGTTTCAGTTAATAAAAAGACTCACAGTTGCTTTCTTTGCAATTGTGGTGTAGATAAGTTTCTTTTTGAATTAGTTCTTTCTGATTTTTGATTCAAAGTAATTGAATGTTATTCTAAATTTTTATACAAAGAAGTTATTTATTGTCAAAATAATTTGAACATCAAGATACATCTGAGACTTCCATATCCTTATGTTTCTTGTCTAATTGTCCTTTCAAGTGAAGGTTAAATTCAAATAGGCTAATTGTGGTGATACATATATGATTGTCTTGTATTAAGAGTTGAGCAGTTGATAGATTTACCCAAGTGGTAATTTTAAAAAGTGTCTCACAGGGTTATGCGTAGGATTCAAGAATAAGTTGACTCTGTTACCCAAGGAAGAGAAGACACTGGTCTTCAAATATAAAAAGCATTATTCAGAAAACAACAATAAGAATTTCTAATTACAGAACAATATTATAGTAAAAGTAGATGACATAGAAGATAAAGAGTAGAGCAGAAGCAATAGGAGAAAAGATAGAGAAAGAGTAGCAGGTATCAAAATAATCAGAGGTAATAGAATATAAGTAGAAGGACAATGTCAAAACTTGTTCATCTTAGGAATCTGTGTCAATCTGAGATAACAAAACTAGAAGAGGAGATTACATATTCTTAAGAGAAACGTACACCAGCCTTGGTTTAGCAGAGCCTAAAGTGCAGGAGTTTAATCCCTCAAAGGTTAAAGCTCATTTGTTGGCCAAATCAATTGCTAAGTTCGAACATAGTTTTGGCGTGCTCTTAGAACTTTCCAATCTGTTGATTTGGGAACCAACAGATCCATGCATTTGTGAAGGCATACTTGATCCTACATCTCATTCCAAGGTCTACATTTTGGATTCCAAGCACATTCAAACATCTTCATGGATTTGAGCTATTACTAAATCCATTCATGAGGGTTTCATACAAGGTAAATAAAAAATTTGCCTTTTAAATTACTTTCCTTTATGCAATTTCAAGGTTGATTCCTAAATAGGGGTTTGACCAAGGAAAACCCCTTTCCACAACCTTTCCCCCTTTTTTTTCTATGTATAGAAATAGGTTGTTGAGCGACAAATCCAAATCTGGGTGGTACAAGTATTGTTACAGAATCGAAAATAGTTTCATCAGATTTTGTTAGGAACAAGTTGACTTGTCTCTGTTGTTTTCTAGTGAAAGTTTTAGGATAGACAAATTCAAATCCCTATTTTCCATATCTGCAATTACAACAGAATCCAAGATTTCGGCGATAATCAAATTCAAATTCAAATTCAAAGTTCAATCTTCCTCATATCATTTAAAGGTGCACTTATTCTTCCCTCTTTTTCCTAGCGCTTACTTTATAAATCATATCTATTATCTATACATTACATTTACTTTCCATTGTCAATTTATTAAGGAAACAAAATCCTATATCATGTAGATCTCACATTGGCACCCTTACTCTCTTGGTTGTGCTAATAGGATTCACTTTGTGGTGGATTTTATTTCCCATGTATAGCATATCATCTTGGTGAGTGATGTGCATCTTAGCATTTCTCACCATTTTGCCCTATACAAAAATAACATAAGCAAGAGAGAAAACCTTGTCAGACAGATAGCCACAAACAACCCTATAAACCAAATCCAAACACAATGTAGCACCAAAAAATATAAATATTGTTATATAGATCACATAGGTCTATTCCTTGAACATCTAATATCATTCTTAAGAATATATATCATATTTCCTCAATGATCAAGCTGCTACAACATTCTTGCACAAAATTATTCATAACTGAAAATCAAGTAAAACACAATCATGAAGCATATCACCAAAAACATACTTACATTGCACATCTCTACTAGAAATTAAATTAAGACATTGCATAGACATTATGACCATTTCCTCCAAGAAGAAACATTGCAAATATAAATATAGAGTATTTCCTAGACCACTCCTAACAAACACGTAAAGTATTAATACACAACATATATCTTGAACATCAGTGGCAATACTAGGAACCTAAAAAAATAGGATTGTAACATATATATTATAGAGAACATACAATCTATGTTCCAAATGGAAAGGACATACTGTTGGAAATGGGTTGAGAACTAAGAGGGGAGGGGTGAATCAATTACCACAAAAACAAATCCAAGTCCCTTAGATGTCTTAATCAAACTTATCACTGTTGCTCGGTTAACAAAGATATTTTGTTGTTACTCGGTTAACAAAGCAAACTTAAGATATTAACAGTGATTATCCTTGAGTGATTAAGTGTGGAAACATAAAGCATAAAGAAAATAACATGTACACAGATGACACCAAGATTTAACATGGAAACCCAATTTGGGAAAACCACCAATTGCAACTAGTTCCTATTTTTCACTCTTCTTAAGTGAGCCCTGTTAGGAGCCAACCTTGTTAAAGGTTACAATACACATTGTTATGTGTGACCCTGTTAGAGGATTTAATCACCCTGTAAGGAATGGCCTTGTTAGAGGTCTTCAAACACTTCAATGTAGAAATGTCACCTTGTGAGAGGATTTATGAAAGACTGTTAAGTCTACTCTGTAAAGAGATGTGGATCACTGCTACAATTGTTAGAGAGTAACAATGGATTGACCTGTTTGACGAAGAAACTGTCTTTGCTGATTCAGATCTCTGCTCTGGTTTTAAACTGGATCCTCACTGATCAAATATTCTATTGCAGCTCTGTTTGGATGTTGTGACCTTAATCAAAATCCCATCTGATTTTGCCTTCACTCTTCATATCAAAACTCTGCCATATATTTCTGCTTATTCCTTCTACACATTCAATCCAAACTTGACCTTGTATATATATGATAGGCCTTGTCAAGTTGATTTGAATAACCTTCCAAATAAATAATAAAACTTAAGTCTGTCGGCTGCATGTAACCAATTAAACATAAAATGTAAATTGATGTTGGTCGGTTGACACTAAATGCATAACTTGGTTAATATTGTAATCCTTCAATGCTCGACTGTTACTGTATTGCCCAAGCGAACTCGGTTAGAACTGAAAATCACTTTGGTCTCCTTCAATGCCCGAGAGAACTTGGCATATATTGACTGTGCTCGGTTTAGGTATAGACATTTGTGTAACATCACTACATTTGTGTAAACATCAATGAAAATACACAAAACTGAATAATTGTCATCAACAATCTCTCTCTTTGGCATTGATGGCAGCACAACATGTCATAATACAAAGAATTTTAGAGCAACAGTAACATGGATAAAATATTATTAATGTCCTTAGCTTCATTCTAATTCTTATCAAGAAAACTCCCTCTGTCTTCACAATCATTGAAATACAGATTTCTCCCTCTTACATCAATCTCTGTTTCTGATAAAAATTTCTCCCTTTGTCATCAATAATCTTTTCCTTAATAATTTCTTTGGCTTGACATCAATAATCTCTCCCTCTTTGACAACCAATGCCAAAGACTCTATCCAATGAAATTATAGTGTACCTGATGTACTGATTCATATGCAATAAGCTCTAAAAATCTGCATCAACATGTTAAATTTGTTCTGTAGCTCGGTTGATGCATCACTAATCTGTCCATTAGTGAGCCTCAGTTAGGGGAATCACCCCTAGCTTTCCTCTAAGATACAAGAATACATCCTTAGGTAAGGGTTTTATGAATATGTCTGCAATTTGTTCTTTAGTATTCACATATTCCAACCTTACTTCCTTGTCTTGAACCAATTCTCTAAAGAAATGATACTTTATTGCAATATGCTTAGTCTTAGTATGCATCACAGGGTTCTTTGAAATGTTAATAGCACTAGTGTTGTCACAGTAGATAATAACTAGTTTTTTTATTTCCTCCTTCATACTTGACAACAATTGTTTGAACCATATGATATTTGAACAATTTACTACTGCAACAACATACTCTGCCTCTGTTGTAGACTAAGTAATGCAATTATGTTTCTTGTCCATTAGTGAGCCTCAGTTAGGGGAATCACCCCTAGCTTTCCTCTAAGATACAAGAATACATCCTTAGGTAAGGGTTTTGTGAATATGTCTGCAATTTGTTCTTTAGTATTCACATATTCCAACCTTACTTCCTTGTCTTGAACCAATTCTCTGAAGAAATGATACTTTATTGCAATATGCTTAGTCTTAGTATGCATCACAGGGTTCTTTGAAATGTTAATAGCACTAGTGTTGTCACAGTAGATAATAACTAGTTTTTTTATTTCCTCCTTCATACTTGACAACAATTGTTTGAACCATATGATATTTGAACAATTTACTACTGCAACAACATACTCTGCCTCTGTTGTAGACTAAGTAATGCAATTATGTTTCTTGTTGGTCCACGAGACTAAGATCTTTCCAAGAAATAACGCTCCACCAATGGTGCTCTTTTTGTCATCAACACTTCCTGCCCAATCAACATCTGTAAATTCTTCAAATCAAAGCTTCCTCCTTTCTTATACCACAATCCATAATCTTCAGTACCCTTAAGATATCTTAGAATCCTTTTGATAGCCATCAAATGATTCTCTCTAGGATTAGCTGAAAACCTTGCAACAATACCAAATGTTAATGCAATACCAGGTCTAGTGTGAACAACATATTGAAGTTTACCAATCATGGATCTGTAGGTAGTCTGATTCACCTCCTTTGATTCATTATCCTTAGACAACTTATGTCCAGTAGACATAGGTGTCCCAAATGGTCTGGAATCTTCCATTCCAAATTTCTTCAATATCTCTTTGATGTATTTAGACTGATTAATGTAGATACCATCCTTCATCTGATAAAATTGTAAACCAACAAAGAATTTGATTTCACCAAACATAGACATCTCAAATTCCTTACTCATAGCTTCGGAGAATGCTTTGCATAAATCATCATGTCTAGTAAACAATATATCATCAACAAATATCTCTGCTAATAGTATCTTGTTCTAAGGTCCTTCTTTTATGTACAAGCTACTATTGTCATTAGTTCTTTGAAATCCAATACTTACTAGGTAACCATGCAATCTTTCATACCAGGCTCTAGGAGCTTGCTTTAGTCCATACAAGGCTTTGTGCAATTCACAAACCATATTCCTTTTGTTAGGATCAACAAAACCTTTAGGTTGCTCAATATAGACTTCCTCTTCCAGAATTCCAATCAAGAATGCAAATTTTACATCCATTTGGTATATCCTAAATTCTTTATGTGCTACATATGCCAGAAGAGTTTTGACTCCTTCAAGTCTTGCAATAGGAGAAAAAATTTCTCCATAATCAATACCCTCTTCTTGAGCATATCCTTTACACACTAATCTTGCTTTGTTTCTGGAAAATTCACCTTTTTCATTCATCTTGTTTCTAAAAACCCACTTAGGACCAATCAGATTCTTGTCTTTTGGTCTAGGTACAAGAGTCCAAGTTTTGTTCTTTTCTATCTGCTCAATCTCTTCATTCATGGCTTCTGTCCAAATTTCATCATTCAATGCATCTTTAGTGGATCTAGGTTCAATTTCACTAAGTAAACATGTACCTTTAAGTTTGTTCCTTGTCATTATACCTTCTGTCTGATCTCCAATTATTTTCTCAAGTGCATGATGCCTTTCAACATATTTGGCAAGTACAAGTTCCTTCCTCTTTGATTTTGGGCTTGCTCCACTTGATTCACCATGCTCAAAAATTTTGTTCTGCTCTGCTGACTGATACTCGGGTTCCACTGTCTGAGACTCAGGCACCTCTATCTGAGACTTGGGTGCCTCTGTTCGCAACTTGGTTCCCTCTGTCTCTGACTCGGTTTCTTCAATTTGAGACTTTGTTTCAATAGTTAGCAGCTCGAGTTGCATAGGTTGCAACAAGGTTTGTGCTGATGAATTTAGTGGTTGACATGGTTGTTGTCCAATCACCATTGCATGTGTCTTAGGTATAGTATCAGTTTCATAATACAAAAATTTTATGTATTTCTCAGGGTCTTTACTGCTCTGTTCTTCACTTCTCTCTGCAAACTCATCAATCTTTACATGCACACTTTCTATGACTTTATGAGTAGAAAGATTCAAACATTTATATGCTTTGCTTTTGTAGGAGTAGCCTAGGAATATACCTTCATCACCTTTTACATCGAATTTTCTATTTCTTGCTTCCTTCAAGATGTAACATTTACTTCCAAATACTTTGAAATAACGAACATTGGGTTTGTAGCCATACCATAATTCAAAATGTGTCTGCTTAGTACATTTCTTCAGTTGAACTCTATTCAAGGTGTGAAATGCAGTGCTGATAGCTTCCTTCTAGTATTTGGTTGCAACATTCTTTTCAATCATCAAGGTTCTTGCATAATCCATGATAGATCTATTTCTTCTTTCTGCTATCCCATTTTGTTGTGGTGTACCTGGGGCAGATACTTGTCTCTTGATTCCTCTTTCATTGCAGAATTCATTGAACTCATTAGAAATGAATTCACCTCCTCTATCAGATCTTAGGCATTTAAGTTTCTTTCCTGTTTGAACTTCTGAAAAGATTCTAATTTTTCTTTGAGAAACATAAAAGTCATCATTCTGGAGTGGTCATCAACAAATAGAATGAAATACCTCTCTCATGTGTAACTTGTTGTTCCAATTGGTCCACACAGATCATTATGCACTAACTCTAGGACTTCTTTTGTATTGTAATTCTTGCTCTTGAAACTAGTTTTGCCCATCTTCCCATTTGACATTGTTTGCATATTGCCAATTCAGGTTTCTTCAGAATAGGAATACCTCTTACTCTTTTGTTCTTGCTTATGTTGACCAGGTTATCAAATTCACATGACACAACCTTTTATGCCATAACCAAATTTCTTCTACTTGTGCAATAAAACATGAACTTTTAGTGAGATCAAGATAGAATAAATTACCTTGTGTTTGCCTACCAGTTCCAACTAGGTTTCCTTTACCATCCAAGAGTTGGGCCTTACCATTCATGAATAATACCTTGAAACCAATGTTATTCAGTTGTGCCACACTTAGTAGATTATGCCTTATTCCTTCAACCCAGTAAGCATTATCATATTTGATTTCTTCAATTAGAGCAATACAACCTTTACCTTTCACATAGCAAGGTTCATCATTCCCAAAATTGACACTCCCACCGTCATAGTGCTCAAGATGTTCAAATTTAGTTTTATCACCAGTCATGTGGTGAGAACAACCACTATCAATTATCCAAGTATCATTTTTGCTAATATGAGAGTAAATTGTAGTCTTTTTATTATCTTCATTGTCTAACTCATCCTTAATAACAATGTAAACCATTTCATCTTCATCTTCATCACTATCAGAATATTTTGCAATATAACAAGATTTCTTACATTTGTCCTTGTAGCTTTTATAGCTCTTGTAATCTTTCTTGCCTTTGTACTTGTTGAAATTTATCTTACCTTTGTCTTCTATGTTTGGACACTTAACAACAATGTGACCGACCTCATCACATGAAAAGCAAATCAATGGTTTTCTTCCTTTGTACTTTCCTTTGGCAGCTCTCTTTGCAAGTAATGCTTCAATGATTTCTAAATCTTCATCATTAGAATCATCATCACTATCATTGTCAATCTATTTTCCTTTTGAGTTTCTATCCATCTTACCAAGGTTTAATTTATCTTTGAATGCATACTCAAAATTGCTAGGATTAGGAGAATAATTGTCAAAATTGTCCAATTCAAAAGTTGTAAGCCTTCCAACCAATGCATCTAGATTTATATCATTACTGCACCTCATCTCTTGAATAGATGAAACTCTAATTGCATAGATAGGAAGTAAAGTTCTCAATACCTTACTAACCACTATTTTGTCTTTAATTGTTCCACCGGCAGCTCTGATGGCATTGACAATTTTCTTGATTCTTTCACTGTATTTTGTAATGTCTTCTCCTTCTTTCATTTTCATCTGATCAAACTGACCTCTAAGACTCTATGCTTTGGTTCTCTTTACATTGTCATCTCCTCCATGTATATCATTTAGTTTCTTCTACATATCATAAGCAGTAGGGCAGTCCTTGACTTCATCAAATTTGGAATAGCTGAGTGAAGAAGCTACATCAATCATCATTATGTTATGATTATTCATGTCCACCATCTGATCCACATACATAGGTCTCGGTGGTTCCACATACTTGTGATCCAATAAATTCAAACTAATATCTCCAATAGTAGATAGATGTAGCCTCATCAAATCTTGCCATGCAGCGAAGTTGTCTTTGTTATGCTTGGGGATCTCCCTTCTGTAAGACATCTCTGAACTTTAGCTTAGGCCTTTAAGCCTTCCCTGAAAGAACCAAATGGTCTAATACCAATTGTTGGAAATGGGTTGAGTAACTGAGAGGGGAAGGGTGAATCAATTACCACAAAAACAAATCCAAGTCCCTTAATGTCTTAATCAAACTTATCAATGTTGCTCGGTTAACAAAGATATTCTATTGTTACTCAGTTAACAAAGAAAACTTAAGATATTAACTGTGATTATCCTTTAGTGATTAAGTGTATAAACATAAAGCATAAAGAAAATAACATGTACATAGATGACACCAAGATTTAACATGGAAACCCAATTTGGGAAAAATACAAATTGCAACTAGTTACTATTTTTCACTCTTCTGAAGTGAGCCCTGTTAGGAGCCAACCCTGTGAAAGGTTACAATACACACTGTTAGGTGTGACCCTTTTAGAGGATTTAATCAACCTGTAAGGAGTGGCCTTGTTAGAGGTCTTCAAATACTTCAATGTAGAAATGTCACCTTGTGAGAGGATTTATGAAAGACAGTTAAGTCTACTCTGTAAAGCGATTTGGATCACTGCTACAATTGTTAGAGAGTAACAATGGATTGACCTGTTTGAAGAAGCAACTATTTTTGCTGATTTAGATCTCTGCTCTGGTTTTAAATTGGATCCTCACTAATCAAATATTCTATTACATCTTTGTCTGGATGTTTTGTCCTTAATCAGAATCCCATCTGATTTCACCATCACTCTTCATATCAAAACTCTGCCATATATATCTGCTTATTCCTTCTACACATTCAATCCAAACTTGACCTTGTATATATATGATAGGCATTGTCAAGTCGGCTTGAATAAATTTCCAAATAAATAATAAAACTTATGTTTGTCGGCTGCATGTAACCAATTAAACATAAAATGTAAACTGCTATTGGTCGCCTGAGACTAAATGCATAACTCGGTTAACACTGTAACCCTTCAATGCCCGATCGTTACTGTATTTCCTGAGTGAACTCGGTTAGAACTGAAAATCACTTTGGTCTCCTTCAATGCTCAAGAGAACTTGGCATATATTGACTGTGCTCGGTTTAGGTATAAAAATTTGTGTAACATCACTACATTTGGGTAAACATCAATGGCAATACACAATTGAATAATTGTCATCAACACATACCATTAGACACAAAGGAACATGGATCATTCTTTAACGTAGCTGTCATTGGAATTATTTTCAAACACGCTCTTTAACATTATTCAATAATTAAAACACCTCAATTGTTCATCAACATCATTCTACCATCCATGCTAATTTCATGCTTATAATCCTTGTCTCAATAATTTCACATTTATAATCCTTATCTTGATAATGTCATTCTTGTAATACTCATCTTAATTCTAACTCTAATCATCAACACACATATCATTCCTAATAAAGCACTTCTATTCAACAAAACAACAACAACATCTCACAAACAACACAACATCTAGAACACCTACACATTTTTTCCATCTACAATATACCAATACCAGAGCAACAATACATGTGTTATACATATTCGACCGCTCCCATAATTATGTCAATAGGGGTTTGACAACACAATTATCAATTACACCTTTGATCTCATAGTCTTGCAACTATAATTATTTCTCATATCAGCAAGTTGCCAACTCCATAAAAATCACCAATGACACCATGTAAGAATTTGTTAATAGAAACAAAAACCCAAGATCTAGATCCTGAGAGAGAGAGAGAGAGAGAGAGAGAGAGAGAGAGAGAGAGTTTTATTCTCCCCAATATGTGATAATTGAATTGAATTATAGTACATAAGATAATGGACGAGTAATTGAACTCAATAGATGATTACAATGTAGAAGTGCCTATTTATATAGGAAAGGAAATAAGAGACCATGATCAGTAAGAGATAAATTACCACCCACACAAGGTGGAATTACATGTCCCCCAATGGTGGATCACCCTCCATTGTGCAATGAAGTATGTGCAACATATGGAGGATGATAAGTGATAAGTGCACTAAAGGTGGAGACAACACATAAAGTAGAATGTGATAAAAACTATCACCACCTAACGTGGAATTCTCCTACACTATTTGAAAACTCCTAGGTATCTCATATGGAAACTAAAATGTATGCATTATCCTAAGTAAGCTTAAGTAAGGTGTAGTTAGTAAATATTTAATTAAACCAACACACTATTATCTAATTGTTTCACAGTTGCAATATCATAACAAGTAGAGGTTGACATCAATTATAACATCAACAACCAATAGGGTGGCATATACAAAGGGAATTGAATTTGTGCTAATACACTTTATTTTTTAATATATAAATATATGTACGAATTATCTTTTAAATGAGAATAAAAATGAATGAAAATGGCATGGGTATGTACATTTTGCATTACATATTTTTTTAACCATAGAGACCTATGTGCATATCCTAGGATGGTAAAATTTCAAAAAATATGTAGCACATGGGTATGTGCACCAGTTGTGAACCAAAAAGGGGGGTATAAGTGGACACATTTTTTTAGAAATCGGGTAAACCTAAACTTGGAACAGACGTTTGAGGGTCATGCACTCAAAATAAGAAGATGTGTAAAAAATAAAAATTGTAGTACTCTGCATCTAGTTTCTAAAATACTAATTTTTAAAAAAAATGATAATATTAAGAGGTTCAAACCCTGCACGCACAAAAACCTTTTCCTAATTTTTTTAGAAAAACATAACATAGTTGTTTCCGTGCGCTGTACAAAACATATAGTTATATTTAGTATTTTTCAAATCCCTTTGGTAGGATGATAGGTAAGAGTGAGATCTATAAGTGGTGTATTTTTTAAAAAAAATTTGATGAGTATTTTTTTCTGTGATTTTTTGAAGTGATCGCATCCTGAAAATTTGGGTACCTGATCGTGCGTTGGGCATAACTTGCATCAAAATAATCAAAAATGATTTTTTTTAAAAGTGTATAGAATCAAGTGTAGAAAAATAATATGTAATTTATATTTAATTTGGTTAAGTATATCAAAGTTATTAAAAAAATGGTAGACATATGTCTGTGAGGACTGTCAAGACACTAGTAAAGAAAATTAAAGTTTACTATGCTACTGTTGTCCAAAAATAGAAAATTTTATATGGTTAGAAAGATAAGAAGATGTATGAGATTATGGTGAAAATTATAGAGCTACCCTCTTGACAAATTACAAACCTGATGAAGATAAAGTCGAGAATTCATCCTACAAGATGAAAAAACATCTAAAAGAATAAAAATGGAGGGAAAATAAGCCTCCAATCCTTTGGGTCATTTTCCAAGTCTCTTCCCAAGTCATAACCTGATAGGGTTCTGAAAAATCAAAAAGTACTTCAAAACCTGATCGAGTTTTGAAGAAGTAAAAATTATGCATTTTATTCTCCATAACCCGATTGGGTTATGAAGAAACTAAAATAGGCTTTTCTCTGGAAGCCATAACTTCCACATACGGAGTCCGATTGACTCTATTCAAAAAGCATAGGAAATATCTTGAGACGATATAACACACATGATTAACCTACGATCATCTTTAGTCATCAACACTTTTTTTGCCATCCATTTGAATCAAGTAAGGTATAATATAGGTGCTCATTATTGCCCATACATGCAACATATAGGAAAATCAATATGCTCTTTCTCTCTCTCAATTTGGGAGAGAGAGAGAGAGAGAGAGAGAGAGAGAGAGAGAGAGAGAGAGAGAGAGAATTCCTATATGTTGCATGTATGGGCAATAATGAGCACCTATTTTATGCCTTAATTGATTCAAAAGAATGGAAAAAAATGTTGATGACTAAAGCTGATCGTAGGTTAATCATGTGTTAGATCATCTCAAGATCTTTCCTACGCTTTTTGAACGGAGTCAATCGGACTCCGTATGTGGAAGTTATGGCTTCTAGAGCAAAGCCTATTTTAATTTCTTCATAACCCGATCGGGTTATGGAGAATAAAATGCATAATTTTTACTTCTTCAAAACCCGATTGGGTTTTGAATTACTTTTTATTTTCAGAACCCGGTCGGGTTATTTGAAATTTAGAAACCCAATCGTGTTCTAAGATAGATTGAGTTTTTTTATAATATTTTCTTGGCTTGGTTACCAAGCCTAAAACAATTTCAAATTTTCAATAACCCGATCGTGTTATATGAAATTTGATTTTTTTTAAAGACGTGTCCACTTTTTTGGTTCACAACTTGGTGCACATACCCATGTAGAAATATGTATGTTTAATATAAATATTTAGACAAAATAATGTGAAAGACGAGTCTATATAAAGTAATGACAAGTCTATCATATTCAATTCAAACTCACCATTACTATTTACAAGTAAAAAATTGGTAGGCACATTGTGTTTCTCATATATTTTTTTGCATGTGACCAAATAACTCTTTCTTATGTAAAAAAATGTTGTGAATCCCTATAGAACTTCCTTCTTATCAAGTATATAATGTATTGAATGTGGGCACTTTTCATGGAGTTGTGTTCTCATAATTGCAGTGTGGGAATTTCCTCTTATAAACCTATCGAGGTATGCTATTGATTAGTCTAGTGTATGTGTGCATATTAAGAGGTGTTTAGTATCAAAGTCTTCATAAATATTATATATATTTTTATTAATGAGTTCAAGGTAGGTAGGTTTTCCCTTAGCTCACTCATTTTAATAGAAAGGAATCATGAAGATTATTTTTAGAATAAAGAAGTTTATTTGAATTAGAAAAGGATGATTTTTAACTAAAAGATAGGCCACATGAAGTGCATACGCTAGGGGACATAAGCACAAAGATCGTGAAAACAAATGTGTCCACTCCCCTAAAAGAATACTAAAAACGTAGCTAACACATTTGGGTTTTTTTAAAAGTTAAATAACTTGAACATGTGTTTTGAATCATAAAATTAGAGCCTTAACATGTATGGAGTTTTGTAAACAAAACACCAATCATGTTAATAATATAAAAACCATGATTAAATTTTAAAAATAAATATAACCTGATCAAATTTTTAGGATCATTGATTTTTTAAAACCAAACAAAACCAAAGAAACAACAAACAATCTAAAAAGCCAAAGGAAACCTGATCATGTTTTTATTTTTTATCACCAAATAAAGATGCTACAGTGTTGAAGAGGAAATACACTAGCTCTCATGAACTAATTGCACAAAAATGTAAGTCATGCAACTCTTCTTCTCTTCTAGGTCAACATGTAAAATTCATAAAAATAGGGAAATCCTAATGAACCTACAACATCCCAATATGAATGCAAAAGTTGATAAGATAGTTAATTGCAAAGGAATTGATTTCCTTAGTTGTATGACTAGATATAGTTGCATAAACAGTGAACTTGATAATTACTGAGTTGTGTAGATCGGAATATTATGAGAATATTTGGGGAGCCAAGTAGAGAGAAGATGTGTGCATTACAAAAGAGTTTCCAAATCCATTAAGAGTGTCTAAAGCTATTAAGAGTGCCCCAAAAAGCACCGACAAAGTAGGCTACATGGAACCCTTTATTTCTGATAAAGCTTTCATAATTAGGGTTTTTCATTTTTTTAAAATTCCCCCCATACAAATTTTCCATCTTAGAGAGGTGTGTTTTGAGGATTGTAGGTATTAACATAAGCCATGATGGGTAGTTTGGATCCATAGGCAAGGATTTGTAATTCAAAATACCCATCATGGCTTATGCTGATAACTATAATTATGTTACCTAAAATTCGCAAAACACACCTCTCTAAGATGACAAATTTGTATGTGGGAAATGAAAGAATAGAAACCCTAATTATGAAAGCTTTATCAGAAATAAAGGGTTCCATGTATCCTACTCTATTGGTGCTTTATGGGGCACCCTTAATTGATTTCAACACTCTAATTATCTTTGGACACTCTTTTTTAATGCATGTATTTTCTCTCTACTTGGTTCACCTAATATTCTCATAATAATCAAATCTCTCTCTCTCTCTCTCTCTCTCTCTCTCTCTCTCTCTCTCTCTCTCTCAAAATGAGATACAAACTCCCGCTCTCCCTCTCCCTCTCCCTAAATCAGATACAAAATGAAGTAAATGAGAGAGAGAGAGAGGTGTAGACAATTAAAACTTAAGAGCTACAATTATGATTAGTTAAGAAGAAATATAATTATTATGTGCATAACTCTATTTACAAATTACTATGGAGTACGTAGACCATGGGAGGGAGCACACTCACAATTTGAGATGGGTTCATTATTTTGCCTGGACACTATATCTTTTTGTCTTTGAATATTTCCTTTTTATGTTGGTTAAAAATTATCATATAATTTGAAACAAATGGCCATACTAGATTCACACAATCCTTAAATGAAGAGGAAATATGATGGTAAATTTGCACGCCCATAAAAAATTAATTCCATTTTGGACCTATTTTAATGGAATACCATATATAAATTGCATATCAACAAATGAGACATTTTTGTGCTATGTCAAAATATTCTCTAATCTTTTAACCTTTCACATTTACTCACATGTAAATTTATATTTAATTTCATCCTAACCTATTTACACATATTCTCAAACATTCACCTTATCAATCTCTCATTTTTGTATATGTACACCGGAGATACCAACAATTGCATTATCCATGTTTGAAAGCAAGAAGAGGATAATTCACTCTTTTAATAAAAGTTAATGTATTATTTTTGTAGTCTGGTGGGAACAATGAATGCATGAATGAAGGTTTATAATAATGGTCATAGAGCACAACCACAAAAGACCAAAATCAAATAGATTGCCACTGCCATGACTATTTGATTTCTCTTTCCTTTTTTTATCTTGGATTATTAGAATAAGTCAATAAGTGAATTTATGTAGTTGTAAAGAGTCATATTTAGTTATCAATAAACTTTATTTCAGTCATTTATTGGCTACATCTTATTGTGATATTTCTATTAGGATTCAACTGTGTAGTTTTTTAGTCAAACTCATTGACCCATGTTTCATGAGTAGTGGTTCACAAGAACCCATCTCTCATGAGAATGACTGGAACACTTAGTACTCATTGTATCTCGGTGATGCTCACAAAGGTGAAGCACTGGGACTTCTTGGGAGGACACCTATCTGAGTACTACTCCAACACAAGAACACTTAACCACGTATATTCCTCCAAGGTTAAGTCCACTTTGCTTGCAAGCCCACTTTTAGATCTTATTGTCAATATTTTTTGTTTGTTGTCAAACTCTTTACTAGATTTATAGGAACATTGTTTAGTCTCTTATATTTATAAATATATGTTACTATTTATACTCAATGAATGAGAAAATGAACAAATTCTTGTATTATTTCACTTTCTGTGCTAAATCATATTTATATTTCTTGGATCTTCTATTGTGAACCTTAATCAAGTAATTAGTAATTTTTGTTATCATTTCTTCATCAAGCAAATTACTCAAACAATCTATATTTAAAGTTTTTACATAATTACCCTGAATGTGTATATAAGCCTAACACTCCATATTATAACACCATTCCATCTCCACCAACCTTGTACATACGACTTGCAAAGTTAGTTAAATTAGTGATATGCTGTAAATGAGCAACGTGGGAGTTTCAACCCGTGAAGACCTTTATGTGGTGATAAGATGCTCCAGTTTTCAAACTTTCTCATACAAACGCCCATTTATTGTATACCAGTGCAGAAAATACTTAGCATGCAATTGTCATGAACAGAAGTCTTAGGTTTACATCATATTCTCACTTTTCAATAAATAGAAATGAAACCCAAATTACGTTGATAAATTCCATATGCTTGCTGTTCTATCATCCCCGGCACGGCTATAACTTTACGACTTGAAAATGAACGTAAACCAGAAAATAACATTCACGAGATGTTCGTGTGCATGATGAATGACTACGAAGCAGAATATTAGGTGAATATGGAAATAAAAATGAAAGGTGGTCCCTCAAAACTTTTTTTTTGTGGGACAAGTCTGATCAACACGAGAGGCACTTTGAAAGCCCACTACACAAATGGATCATTTTATATTTCCTATAGTTTATATAGTTTATAGTAATGTTGGATTTGTCGGAATATCATGATTAATAATTTGATAGAACTTTAGGTATCATTAGAGTTCAAATAGGAATCAAATAATAAATGTAGATTTGTTTCATTTAGCTGTTAAGAGTATGCAGGTAGTTGTCAATCATAGTCTGTTGATGAATCTATATATTTGCATTTTCTATTTATGGATTATAGGTTGTGAGTTTTTCTTTTCTCCTTATTTACTTCTGATATTCTATTTATCATTTATTATAATATCTCTTAGTTGTTGTAGTCATAGACTAAGTGTTGGATGAGAAATGATGAGTTTTTTCTTCAAGAAGAGAAGCATTGATTAAGAAAAACGTTGTCAAATGAGGTCTACAAAAGAACCACCAAATATCGATAGTTTCATCGAGGATGACACAATTGTTCTATTTTGCATAGACCAACAATTTGAAGACAAGAAAGGATGTAGTAAAAGATAGTTAGATGTTCAATAGTCTAAAGTGCTTGTAGATAAGAGAAACTATACCTCATTGAGGTTATGAGTCGTACATGTGAGGAATGGTGTCCAATAGTTTATTGGAAACCCAAAATCTAGAAGCTCAACATTATACCTTTACAAGGGTGGTGAGACATTTCATGTGTAGAATATGGTGTCCACTGAGCTTGGGAACTTGGATGATAGTTGTGTGACATTACTTGTAGCTAGGGAGAAACTTAAAGAATTCTTGTTAGTTTTTGAATTATTTTTAAAAAAAATTATGCATAATTTATCTCCTATTAAGTTATGTTGTATGTTAGTTTAATGTTGTAACATTAAGAATGGGTATTGAAATATAATGCTTAAATAGTTTGATAGAACTTTGACTATCCTTGGAGTTCGAATAAGAATCAAATAATAAATGTTGACATGTTCCAATTAGTTACAAGAGTCTCTAGTTAGTTGTCAATCATGTCAATTTTTTTTTTATCATTTATATTAGCATAATTATAGGAACCTGTTGAAATAAATGAATCTATATGTTTGTATGAACTCTAATGATGAATTATAAGCTGAGTTCTTTTCTTTGTATTTCCTTTTTTGGTTCTATTTTTTCTTTATGATAATTTTTCTATTTTCATTATGACTATCACCTAGTTTATGCAAGATGGGTTATTGTAATATCATGATATATTTTTGAGTCTACATATGGATAATATGGGATCACCACATAATCCATGCAGAAGGTGGTTATATTAATATGTGTCTACCTTGTATTACAAACAAGACGTACATATTGTATCCCTTGTAGGATTTGAACTTGTGACCTCTCTTTTAAGAGTAAACATTCTCCATCATTAGACCAACAATGCCACCTTGGTGTGGCTAGTGCTTGACATCTTCAATGTCACCTTGCCATGGTCACCAACACACCCTTTATTTTTGGAAGAATTAATTTGGGAATAACAATTAAAGTTTGCTAGCTTTAATCGTAAAATTAAAATAATGCTAAGATTAGCAATTGTGTTGTCTATTGAGTATGGAAATTGATGTATTAAGAACATGCACATTGAATCAATAAGTTATGAATTCACCCAACATATTGATGAAATAAAATATTAAATATAAGAATTATATAAACCATGTAAAAATACCATATTCATTGAAATTTTATCTATTTTCATTTATATATTCTTCCTTCAAATACAACATTATAAATAAGCTTACATTTTTCATACAATTTCATAGAGAACAAAAAGTGATATGGTTTGATGTCATCTACTAACTCAAAGGCAAAAAGGGGAATTTATTCATAGATTTGAACATTCGTAGATGATATAATCTAGGAAATTAATTATAAAAACTAGGAACTTGCTAGGACCTCATAAACAACATCATCACCTCATTCAATTCAAACTACCAATTATAAATCTACCATCCAACAATATGGAACCCAAACGTCCACCCCATTTGATTGCAAATGTGAGCTTATGGATTACAAATTGTTGAAATTTTTTCTATAAATATATTGCATCTTCATGCACTAGTAGATTTGACCCCAAAAATTGACCAACATTCCCGACCAAGCATTAAAATGGTTTTGCTTAGTCAGTTGATAGAAGGAAAATTTTGATTTTTTTTAATCCATTCCCGTGTTGGTTGGAATTACGACAACCATGACATGTCAGAATTACGACCAACACGGGCATATAACTTTTTAAAAAGGGCATTTTCATTATGTTTCATTTTGTTATTGCGCAGAGGTGAAGGAGCCCAGAAGGAATAGGGCATATCTTGACATGCAATTTGTTGGCTCCAGATGACTTTTATTCCATACTACACTACTTTGTTCTAAGCTTTGCATCTTTTAAAGCTTCTTCAATGAACACATGTATGCAGCTACAACTGAAGCCTCTTTGATTTATATGCAATGATGTTAATTATTTGCATTGTGATGAACACCGTGTTCTCAGCATATGCATATTGTTATGCCCTGCATACCCGTCCCTACATTTTGTAGGCAAAATGTTGGGTCCCCCTTTCTTGCTTTTACTCTTCCCTTGTTTTCTTTTTGTTTCCTTTATTTTCCCTCTGAGCTTTGCCTCTGTGAGGGTTGTCTTTCTTTTGTTTTGTCTTCTTGTGTTTCCGGGACCCGGTCCCGAAGTTTGTTTGCTCTTTTAGAGCCGGATTCCATACTCCAGGATTCTTGGCCATCATGTCTTCTTTTGCAAGGAGATACGGTTGCGTGGAATCCCCGGGCCCAGAGTCCAGAGGTTTGCTTGTTCCTGAGTTTGTGAAAAGAATGCAACCTATTTTTACCCTAGGGGTATAAATAGGTTTTACCTGCCATTTTCACATTTACCATGATTAAAACACTTAGAGAACTCAGAGCGATTTCAAGGTGATTTAAACGATTAAGGTGATTAAACGGTATTTTCTCATATGCTTAGTGGTTAATTGAATAGAGATTTGCGGTGCTAGTGCGTGATCATTCAAAGTTAAATTTATTGTAGAGAACCTCCCATGATTGTCTTCTCCTACATTCTTCATGTTTCCAGGTGTGCTTCATCTTTTCCCTCTCTGGTTTCTAGTTTTTCGGTTCTCTTTTGTTTGTCTTGTTTTCGCTTCATTTTCTTTGTTTTGCTTCCTCTTTTCCATTTCTAGTCCTTCCCTTGCTGCCGCCTCCTGTTGGTGGATTGGCTCTACCAGAGGGTTGTCCACCCTTTGTGCGGGTGTAGTTTAGGCGTAAGTGCTCTGTATATTTCGGTGGGTTCCCATGTAAATATCCCTGTAACTTCTGTATATATTGTATTTTGTGTAAATGTCCATTTTTTCCCATGTATATGCTTGTTTTTCGCCAACACTATGAGTCATGCTTTGGCCCTCACCTATGCTTCGGCTCTGTATATATCTTGTATATTTTGTACTCTTCCTAGTGGCGAGCTTATCACGCTCTGTGCATTGATATTCCTAATTGGGAGCTCATCCGAAAAATATGGCTGTCTGGTTTGAACCTAACACCTCACTAGTTTGGCCATGGCAGTTTTCTCTCTCCTCTATCAAGTCAATCTTAATGACAGGTTAAGTCCCCCATGCACGCATTCAAGTCTGGCCCAAGTGGCATCCTTTCCAGGTCGCATGTTCAGACAGTTGTCAACCCATCAGTACCATTACTCCCACTTATTGCATGGCCATGTGACACCCCCCACGTCAGCCCAATATGGCTAGCTCATTTCTGGCCATGTCAGTAACGGTTAGTTATTCAGACTCTGGGTCCTAGGTCTCCATTCGGCCTTTGTCTCATTTCTCACACAAGCTAAAATCCCCAAAATCATAGGAAAAGGTCACTCTTAAAATTCTTTTGTTATATGCATGTCTTTCCGGAGCTTGACGTGAACTAACAATTATTTCAGGAACAGGTGTGATGCGATGGTAAGATCTCCGGAGCCCAGAATAATATTTTGTTTTATATATATACTGATGGTCGTCTTGTCTTGCAGGTTGTTGAAATATCAAACTCACCAATCATGTCTGAGGCATCTACATCATCTCCACCAGGGAGCTTGGACCTCCCCACCACTTTGACCAGGGTAGCTACCAGAACAAAGGCCGAGAAGGCCTTAGAGAAATTCCCACTCACGATGAAGTACCGAAGGGGAGAGGAAATCCTAGGATCAAAGGTTGATTCCAGGCTCCAGTTGATCATTGATACTAGTGTCGGAGTGTGGGCTGAAATGTAGGCCCTAGTGAAAATTATGTTCATACAACGGACGGTTGGGGATCCATTGCCCATCAACGTGGGCCATTCTGGGATTCTCAAGGTTTCTTGCTTCCCCTGCTTCGTGTAAGCCCCAGAGCTTATTCTCACTCTTGCAGGACACTACAATACAGTTGTCCGAGCTATCATGGTGGCCGCCCCAGTTTTATTATGCAGCTGTTCTCACTTGGGTTCTGGCCTTAGAAGAATTTCAGAAGTTGGAACACATGGCCCAATAGTATCTTAACAACAAATGGCTCAAGGTACCAAGGAAAGACTTCAAGAAGATGAAGCTTGAAATCCCCCAAACTGAATTCAAAGAAAGCATACAAATGGGGATTATTGCACTAAGTAGGGTCTTCGGACAACCCCATGCCCGGGAATTCTCAGAATGGATGTATTATTTCCTGCTCGACATCTCTTCCGACGAGCAGAACTTTGACTGGGCCACAATCATCGCCAATCATGTGGATTCCCAACTCCTCAAAGTCACCAAGTCCTCCAAGTTCTACATGACGTCTTATGTTTTGTGGGCTCTGTCACAACAATGCCCCATTACAAATGGGTTATTAACAGAGGGTGTACTTGGGATTGGTCTGGGCCAGAATGCTCCCTGGGATTATTTCCCATAGATCCAATGGGAGGCTAGTTTCCTCAGCTTTTGTCGGGTGAACGATGCCTTCATTTACTACAACCTCCTCACACCTACTCGAGACGACGGATACCGGCTCTCTAAGGAGGCAATGGACTTGGTCATTTCTTATGGCCGCTATTACATTCAATACCAACAACATACATACATTTGGGTAACTGGCTTCTCCGAGAAACCCTACTTATTGCCCAAACACTATGGGAATAAGATAATTATTTTGGAATATTGTCGGCAGATTTTAGAGTTGCACGCCCTCTTCACGGTGAAGAAGGTTACAAACGTCCCATTCCCAATCACTTGTGGGAATTATACATGCAGTTTGGCAGTGGCCAAGGAGGCTGAGAATGAGCTCAAGAGTCTTGGGCTGACGGAGTTTTATCTGGAGCGGAAGAACTTTGATCCGTTGGGTAAAATCGCCTTGGCACTTCCCCAGGCAGCTCCCCCACATGAACATCACATGGAATATTTTTAGGAAGATTGCCAGGATGGTTTCAAAGTCTGAAGCTGGCATTTTGTCTGGATGACAATGGGAATGATGAAGAAGCTCAAGCTTTGGAAGTTCTTAGATGACTTCTCATATACTGGGTCCACAGAAGACCCACAATATAAAGAAAAAGGAGTGGATAAAATGGCCCTCCCTCCAATGAATTGGGATGTGCAGGAGGGTCAAACAATAGAGGACCTCACTCATGACATGATCAAGTGTAGTCATGCATATTTCAAGAAGGCATGCTCGAAGAGTACACGTAAAGTTGGCCCGTTCCTATGGGGTTCAACTTTCGGGGCTGGAACCTCCTCGCAAGGCGAGGACAGAGGAAAAAGGAAGGTAGGGAGCCCATCCCAAGTCTTGGTAGCCACTCCCATAGTGGAGCAAATGCAATAAACATTGGCAGCTTCCCAGCAAATCTAAGAGAAGTTAATCACTCGGATGGCCACCCCAGCCATTATGACTGGACCTGTTCGCCCTCCCACTTCCCTATCACTTGCAGCATTAATGGTGCAAGCAATTGGGACCAGGGCAGAGGAAGAGATGGCGGCCATGCTGGATGCAGGGCCCCCATTGGTGACAAGGAGGACAAAGAAGAAATCTAATCCTCAACCAAAGGTGGAGTCGCCATTTGTTATGCCTTGCATCCCTGAAATATAGATTATCTTGTCAGACTCCTCAGAGCTGGACAATCAGCCCAAGAATCCCCTGGAGACCTCCCCTCCACACAACAAGTTTGATGACATGTTTGGGATGGATGAGCTAGTGAAATTGCAGGGGGAGATCGGGAAGGCAGTTCAAGAGATTTTTGCCCAAGAGGAACTGGTGACCCCTCTTGAGAAGGGAACCCAGGAAAAGGAAGCTGCCATAGAGAAAGAAGTCTGGGTGGAACCAAGAAAGGGACAAGAACGGATAGACATCTCCAAAGTCCCAGAGATACAGATTCTAGAAATAAACACCAGGGAAGAGAGGCAAGTACAAGATGAACAGCCGACATCAGCTGAGGGAATCAGACATACGGGAACAACTGTAACCTCAGCTACCATGCTCCATACGCCACCTCCAAAGAAGGTAACATTTGGTGAGGTAGTTTCAAGGGCTGCATTGTTAAACTTTGGCCAGATGCCTCACCCACCCCTAGAAGATAATCCAACAAAAGAGGACATCCCGACAGGTGAGGCCAAAGAACAACAACAGAAACAACAGCAAGATGAGGGGAAGAACCCCGGGGATACAAATGTAGGGTCCAATGCTACTAAGGATGTAGACACCAGAGCAAATGACAATAACACCACTAAGGTGGACGATGCTGGTGGACCAAAGGATACAGGAAAAGAGTTCGAAGAGGCTCAAAATACTGGAGACACACTACAGAACCCCAGAGGGGATTCACATGATCAAACTCTGGCAGCAAGGCCACCTCTGCCACCACAATGGTTGGTGGAATAAAGAAAGAGGAAGACCCTAGCACTGGCCAAGGCCCATCTTTCCTTGGTAGAAATGATGGCACAAGCACAAAATCCTCCAAAAGAAAAGAAAGTTTGGACAGTTTATACCCTCCGGACTGGGCCGGGCAGAGATACAGTTGCGGTAGTCACAACACCCTCCCCAGATGTAGATGAGGCGATGGAAAAGGTTGAGGATTACGCAATTATAGAGATATCTTTGGGAAAGAGGGGAAAGCAGGGTGAATTAGACCTATTAAAAGAAGCGGCCAAAGTGGTAGAAGTCCGATATGAAAAGGAGGCTCAGAAGTCTAGGGCAGAGAAGGAGAAGAACACAAATCTTGTTAGACTTCTGACAAAGTTGGACCAACCCATCAATTCCATTCCTCCAGAAGCTTCCTCATCTAGAGCACCGCTCCCACAGGGTGACATTGATGCGCTTAGGAGTATGAAAAGAAAATCACGGGTGGTCGATGATTGGGTAGCTGACCAGATAGGAAGTGTCCGATATTTCCTAGCGATGACTCTCCCAGACCTATACACCACCAGCAATATTATACATCAAGAAAAGACCACTATTACCATCTGAGAGGGAGAGGTCGAGAAGTATGAGGCTTGGGTAAATGACTTAGGAGAACACATGAGCATCGGAGAGGAAATTATCTCCGAAGCTAGAATATTGGGAGAGGAATCCTTTGATTTTGTCTAGACCCAGCACTCCAAAATTGATCTCACATTGGAGATAACCAAGAAACTGGCAGGGGCCATATGGGACAAGGTGAAAGAAATTGATTATTCTTTGAATTTATACAAGGCATTCATTACCAGGGTTTCAGAAGTGGATCCCTTCAGTACTGAGACATGTACTCCGGAGGAGTATGTCTTAGGCAAGTTTAATGAGCTAATGGAAGCTTGATACCAGTCCTTGGAAGGAATCAACGGAGTAGCAATGTCGCAAATATCTTGCGTAGTGCTTCAGGGACATGATGCGAAAAAGATGGTCGTAGAATTTAAGGCAAAAACTATAGATCTGGGAGAATAGGTGGAGGTAGCTAAAAGACATCGATGAGGATGGAATCACTCAGCTCCTAGAAATGTTCAATAACACTAAGGAATAGTAGGGTCCTCCGTAGCCTGGATATTTTCACCGACAACATATTTTTTTTATTCATCATTCTTTGGGCGTGAGTTCCCGGATCTCGGAGTTCCAAATCCATAGTTTTGTATTCTTTGGTGACTAGCGTCCAGGTTCTTTGGAGCTGACTGGTCATCATTAGGAAGTTAATGAGGATGTTAGAAAGTGGGTGACTCCAGCAAGGCACGTCAGCTCGAGGATCAATTTTGATTGGTGATCTTCCCAAGGCACCACCCCAGCATAACACCTGGCACATCGAAGACAGTGAGCCACTTTTTCCCATTAATGAGGCATGTAGCCTCGATCCCCAGGGATCAGATTTCTTCTATTCTCCTTCTGGCTCTCTTCTCGAGGCTGATTCTTCCATGCCTCCTTTCTTGTCTCATTCTTCTGACATGTTAAGCCTCTCCCCATTTTGATATCATTGTACCATGGTGCAGGTAGTACCGACCACCAGAAATTGTATTTTATGGGTTGAGTGTAAAGTTAACTTAGGTTGATTTAGGGCAAATCTGTGTATAAATAACAAGTCTGACCTCATTCCAGAGGTCGGCAAAATTGATGATTTTGCAATCCATAGCTAGAGCATTTTAAGTTTCATTTCTAGCTGTTGTAGAGCTCAATGCTCCTTAGTTTTTTAGCAGTTCAGTAGATAGACGCTCCCCTAGAGCCATTATTGATGTACTCACCAGTGATGTTGGAAAACTATTAATGAAGAAGGAAGGATTCTTACAATGTTGTTGTTGGTCTCTTGATCTATAAGTTGATATTATTTTGTGTTGTATGTTTCTTATATCCCTTGCTCTGATATTTTAAGTAGATTAACGGCCTCCTTTTCCCTTGCTATTGGATATATGTGACCTAATGGTTCTATGTGTATTCAATATTTTAGTGTAGCATGTTAGAGCATGGTTGATGTTTCGAATATATTTGCATAACTATAGATAGATGGAACACTTCTAATATTGGCCCATCTTTTAAAGTTTATTTGGTTGATTAATGAGTGCTTGCAGGAAACCCCACTTACCTAAATCCATGGAGAAGACGAGCTGAGATAACCAGCTATCCCCCCAAACAAAATAGTAACAACGTCAAACTTAGCTCCCGCACCGTCGAGACCCAACTCTCATGTGCTTGAAGGCCCAGAGAATCTCATTTCTCCGAACAGCCTTTACAAGAAAAGTTGGTTGGTACCACAGTACCAAGTGACAACTTACACCTATTTGCGGACCCGGTCACAAATCCCCGTAAACACATATCAACAGTGAAATGTAAATTATTCAGTGTTTAACTAAATATTATTTTTGCTTTGCATGGTGGCATGCAGTGACATATGCATACAATATTTTAAAACATTCTTAAGATTTGTAAGAAAGGTTTTAAAGTCCATACTCATTAAAATATAACCTTGTTGTATGCCTGTTAGAGTTACAGGCTAATTTATGGTTGTGACAAGAATGTGAACATTGTTTGCACTAATCAGCATGTGTGTGTGCTTGAAACATATTTTTTAAGGTTTGTAAATAATAGTTACAAACCTTGTTCCATGTGTGTGAATAGTCATAAGTTGCCTTTTGGCGGCAACTGAATAGGGTGATTGAACGCAGAAGAAATGTTTTTCACTACATGAACTAGGGTTGACAGTTTTTAAACAAAATTCAAAGTGTGGGCATAAAGAAGTAGACCATTGGAATTTTTACAACTATCACGACGAAGAGGATGTAAATTTATTTTCTTGTGTATAATTAATGGCAACTAAAATAAGGCATAATCTCAAACTTTAATGTTGGCTATGTAAAGGAACCCTCTAAACATTAGGTAGATCCAAGATCGTAGTAAGGTTTGGTATGTAGAATGGTTGATTAAAGATGGTAGGTGAATTGATAGGATAAATTTTATTTCTGAGAAAATTTATCTTGGAGGTAAAAATCCAAGGAAGTGAAAATTTGAAACAATATATAAAATGAAACATTTTTTATTCCTACAAGGGAAATTTATGTGACCTAAAGTTCACCTTTATCTTTGAAAAAAATCATCATTACTTCTATATGGGAATGTCAATACACCTTTAAATGTAGATATTGAGATGAGGCATCATGATGCAAACAACCCAGGATTAAACCTTCGTGGTTATTTCATTTTACATGTACGTACATGTGACTGGATGTGGTCCTCTGGAGTAACTCCAGCTATAATGGAACATATTGGAAACGTCAAAGTAAATGGTCAAACATGCAATTCTACTTTTATCCAAAATTTAAAATTTAAAAGTTTTAATATATCAAAGTTAATATAAAATTATGGCATATTTTCTAATGTTAATATCTGGGTTGGTTTTACAGATAATAAAATATATCTAAAATTTAGGAGAATGCATGAAAATACTTGTTTATAAAAATTAGCAGGGTTGAGACTTTAGCACATTAAGTCCAAAATCATTCTTATGTATGATTCTGATTATCTTTAAACACAATAAGTTCAATTGTTATCTAAAAAAAATCCTTTGGTAGCCCATTCTCACCTCAATAAGAATTTTGTGGTCTTGGATCTCATTGTTGTGCAATAGTCTCGAGGTACTTGTGTAAAAACACATGTCTACACACACCACAAGCCTTGGTCAGGATAGTCCTAGTTTGTACTTTGCACCCAAGTGAGACACTTTGTATGCTCTCTCTTATGCCCAGATCCTACCAAACCAACTTCTTCTTGAGTGAACTCCATGTCATTTGCAAGTCTCACATAAATGTTTTGTAGAATCTCATAAGTGGCAGTTTTCAAACCATCAAACCTTTTCACTATGTTTTTTTAACTATGTCAAGGATTGCTCTATGGTAGCACAAGGGGTGGAATTTATGAGGTGAGTATGTTAACATGTTTTTTTATGATATTACAACAAGCAATGATGATATGCCCAAGTACAAGCAGTAAAGCAAGTTTTTCCGCTACTCCAAAGACAAAATAAATATGGAAGTAACTTTACACTAGGAAAAATTCAACGTGAGCACATAATTCAACACACATTCACATCAATTTGTTGTGGCCAATGAAAGTAAAAACACGTAAATATAGCAACTCTTATATAACACTATTAAAAGGATGTTACAATTCTTACTGTCGCTGAATATGTTTTTCTATCATAGCTTTTTTCAGTATTGATATTACCCTACTCTATTTAGTTCAATTGTCTCATGGTGGTCCCTCATCAAATATAATATAATTAATTTCTTCCTCTTTTATACAGTCTTATATAATCCTCTAAATACAAACTTTATATTACTTGAATAAAACCTTAAACTCCTAACAAAGCAAAAAAAATTGTGCGAGATTTTCCAAAATGGTCTTAATCATACCCAAAAGTAACTGGAGCATAAAGGAAAAAATATTTCACTTAGTAATATGCATTTATCAACAAAGGAGCTAGATTGTTGAATCGAGAGTAATCCAATTGCAACTGACGTTGCTTTGTTATTCACTCACAAAAGTAATGTCCCATTCAAATCAATTGCTTGCACACTAGTAAAATTCTTCTAAAATCTTCCTTCAGGCTTCATGTACTATGTAGTATGTGCTCAACCATGAACCTATTGTATTATTCACAAAAGTATTGTAGATCTGAAAATAAAAAGTGTGAAACTCCATTGAAGAAACACAAACTTGAACTGCTAAAGCTCATGAATATAGTTTGGTATGTTTTATAATTATAAAATTTGAACTTTGTGGAAATATGAAATATCTATATCTTTGTGTAGCATAGAAACTGTACTCATATTGCAAAGAAACAAAACTGCACTATTGTTGAAACAATGGAATATCAATTGTGGAAGTAGATAAGAGAGCTTTTGTAGGAAGGTAAGAATACTGATTCAAGCTTGAAGTTTTACAAGAGTAGTTCCAAGACAAAATTTCATGGACCTGTGTATAAAGTATTAAAGACCATTTACACCCAAAACATGCCCAATTCCAATTACTAAGTGCCTATTTATAGCTAATGTTACCACTATAGCCATTTTTTTTTCGTACATAGGATAACTAGACACTACATTAAATTCTATTTACCTACAAACCAGTACAACCAAAAAGCATAAAATATTTTAGCTATCAAAAATTATAATCAATAAATACTACCCATAACTAATATAGAAACATATTTTCTTTAGCAATTGTCATAGTCTATCATCCTTGAATTAGGTTTACCCAAAGCAGTAATGTTGGATATAACACTATTCCAATGGAACCCACATGGAATTCTCCCTTCCTTTCTTGCAAGTGCACTGAAGATGCAGGACCCGAGATATAAATAGTATCGTCACTGAATCCATTTCTCACATAATATATTAAGTTTGGACACTTGCAGTTCCTTTCCCTTTCGGTAATATTATGTAGATTATACATGGGTTTTACTTGTTGATTTCAATATACTAGAATTGTTTTTTTCTTTTTCATTATTTTTCTTTCTCTTCAATTTCAATTGACATGTTTCTATTGTTTTTTTATTTCAATTGATATATAGGCGACAGAGGCTAGGGCACAAAATAACATGGGATATTGATGTACAAGTAAGCCACACAATAACCCTTGTTTTGCCTCGTTGTTGTTTTGTGGAATTTTCCCTTATTTTAAAATCTTATGACACATAATCTAGAACATTCACGACTTAAATACTATATATGTTGATTTGAGAGTTGCATAATCAATTAAATAAAGTGTTATCATTAACTAGATTCTTTTTAATATGGATGCCATGTATATCCACTGTTTCCATTGAATGTAACACAATTATCTTCTGGTTGAGGAATTTCTGTAAGAAATAGGATTTTGGAATTTGTGTAACAAATAGGATTTCAAGAGAACCCCAACGCTAAGTTTTATTGATGAAATTTCTTGATACACTTCTCACTAGATGATTTAGGAGAGGATACTTTATACCATGTGGGAACCATTGACAATTTTGCAACTTTGTGGTAATTTTGTCTTTTCCTATTTCTGAACTATTCACAACTTCTCCAAATGAGGTAAGAACATTAAATATCCATGTTTTAATCATTTTTAGTCTTCCAACCCCATTTTGGGTACTTTCATTAGGGTTTATGCCATTTGACCACCTGGGTACTTGCTTAAGCACTAACAAATGCCTAACACACCTAGGGCCTTAAGAGTTTTCTACCTTACTCCTAAGACACTAAACCACACCTAGGGACCCTCTAGGGATCCTTATTCAACTACTGATTTGGCTAGGGTCAGTACAAGCCAAGAATATCTAAGGAAGTAATTTCCTAGTCCTAGGGTGCTCCTGTACAATTATCCCAAGCAAAAGAAGTTAAGTCACCCCTGTAGTGACTAAATTAGGATCAATTCCCAACTTCTTAAATTCTGATCCAGATCTACATAATATCAACGATGTATATTAGGATCAACAATTGTCATACATTGATGCAATATATTGCAAGGAATTGATATACATTGCATATGTGATGCAATATCTATCATCACTAGTGTAGATCAGATGTACCTAAAAGGAGTGTACATAGGACAGATTGGACGACTCTTACAGTGTAGATCAAAGCCAATCTGGGTGTTGTTTTCATTCACATTTGAGTTCCAAATCAGATTCAAATAACAGATTAGAGGTAACCAAGGAACAATATTTTGAGGGCAGATTTGAAGGCACCCTCTGCAACCTCGCCTTGTTGAGATGAACCATTACCAAATCTCCTTCCTTGAACTGAAGATCTTTCTTTTTCTCATCAACCTTAAGCTTGATTTTTGCAATGATTTCTATCAGGGATTTCTTCACTGAATCATGAACTTCTTTCATTGAATGGGCAAAGTCTTCTTCATACCCACTCCTTGGAGTTCCATCACCTAACTCTCTAAGTTCAAGAATGCCCCTTGGATGTATTCCATAAACTACCTCAAATGGACTTCTTCCAGTGGTCTTCTTGACTGTGTCATTGTATGCATATTCAGCTTGGGCTAGAATTTTGTCCCAAGGCATAAATAACTTTATTAACTCTCATGAGTGGGTGTCAGAAGGTTTGGATCATTAAGTTATTTAGAGTATCCTCTTTCCATATATTTAAAGTGTCACTTTCTAGGGTATTTTCAAAAAATACCACTACGTAGGATTTCATTTATGAATTATAATGCATGTGCTAGGGAAGTTCATTTTATTTTTGTCCCACCGGTATATATTTTATTTCAATTATGGAAAAAATATTTCCCCAAAAAATTAAGACAAAATTTAATCATTTCTTATAACAATGTTGGAAAGTTTATTTCTTGTGATATTTGTAAATACAAGGAACACATTAGGCTACATAAATGCAGAAATCTCACATAAACTATTGACTAATGTTTTTAATACAAAGTTATTATAATATAATGGATGCAAACCCTCCATTCATTTTAATAGTGGTGGTGACTATATTTTTCATTTTGAGTAAGTTTCACTTTCAAGGGAATTTTCAAATAGGCCCATTATGTAGGATTTTGTATTTGAACTATAATGCACGTGCCAGAGATGGTATTTCTTTTTTGTCGCATCAGTGTTTTTTTTTCAATTTTGGGAAAATTATTTCCCTAGAATTTTAAAATTAAATTTGTGTATAATTTTTATTTAAAAGTCAGGCTTGTATCATAGGTTCTAAGAATCTATATACCTCTTTTTTCAGGCCAGTATCTATTTTTCCCTCTTCACTTGTTGATGATGGATAAGTGATCAGTTTCAGAGATATTGCAGGCCTATCTATGAGAGGGGTATCATACCTTGGTTCACTTGCTCAAGTGATTTTTCTCTCTCTCTCTCTCTCTCTCACACACACACACACACACACAACCTATACAAAATATACAACCTTCACCTGTATATAAGAGTTGATTAGAGAAGGTATATGCATAGGTGATGAACATGCAAATTTTCATGGACTTGATATTCCTCTTATGGATTGGATAATATCATGGACTTGATATTCCTCTGATGGATCAGGGATCCATTGTTGATCATTTGGTGGACATCATGGACTTGATGTCTGGAGACCCTTTCTTAGAGATTTTGGTGAATATCATGGACTTGATATTCATTAGACCATTGCTCTTGATATCATGGACTTGATATCTTGTAGATCAGGGATTATATCTAGTAGATAGAGATCTACTATCATAGATGAGAGATCTATGACATCATTGGATAAGGAATCCATTCTGGTTACGTGTTGTGATGAAGGATCTAAGAGTGGATCTTTGCCTCAATTCCAAGAGGGAGTGTTGATATTATGGCCTTTACGACAAATATCTTCTAGCTTGGACAATAAATCGATAAGTATAAATAATACTAATAAATATTGGCAATATTTATTATTTATTTTTTATCATTGAAATCGATATATATATATATATATATATATATATATATATATATGCTTGAATGAAATATTTGAGGGCCCAAGGTTGGCCTCTTGGCATTAATACCTTGTTGAATTTTGTAAGACCAAGTCAGCCTCTTTGGGAATAATTTCATTCTAGCTCAACTTTGCTCTACATTGGCTAATTACTCTAGCATATTATTAGTTCAATAGAGAAAGCTATAAAAATTTATTTTAAAAAAAACATGTTGTTGCTATTTCGACGTTCATCACATTCATCATTGATGAGAAAGCTATATGAATGATGAATTGATCGACGAATCATCATCGCTATACCGACCAACCACCATAGTGTTTTGATGACTTCGACGTTGTTTATATAGCATTGTTGTCATTATTTTTCAACTGATCGCGTCATACATTGGTTGTAAATGCGACCAATTGTGGAATGGGTTGGTCATGAAAGGTGCTTAAAATTTGTGAGACAGAGCCCTTTTTGTTTGACCTTTGAGTCATTGGTTTTCTGATGATTATGCCAGTCATTGATTGTTGTAAAAAAAAGTTCCACGACGACATTGGTCAATTGTTCTACATTTGACAGTGACAAAATTGACCTTAGCGCATCAAAAATTGAGCTAAATTTTATTAGTGATGTTTTGTAATGCCCCTCCAACCCTAACATGTCCTTGATATGTGTGTTGGAAGTTAGGGAGTGTTATAGAGACTTGTATGCTTGTTTTGATAAGAGTATGATCCTTCTTGAGGTGTTTGCATAACCCATTCTATTCCAACTATAATAACTTCACATTCTAGTTGGGAAATGATAAATCTTTATAGGTATGTTCCTTTGTGTCTTTTTATATGTCCATGATATTTTAGGACCTTGATGTTATGGGGTCAGCTGATAGATCTGTATGCTACTATGTGAGGTACTCATTATCGATGATTATGATTACCTTTGATAAATTAGTTATAATGAATAAAGGGTTAATTGTGATACCCACCCTGATGATACTGCTTGTTATACTTGAGAACGGACAGGATTGTGATATTTTAGCATTTTTGGACTGTATGTTTTCTCCTTACTAGACTTAGGTGATAAGAGGTTTATAGATTATGCCTTTCCTTTGAATAATATGTTCATGATCATTATCTTTTATTTTTACTTATACATGATTTTGGTTTTCTCTTTGGTTGATTATGAGATTCTTCTTACTGGGTAATAATTTAGAAATATTGCTTATATCTTTGATTATTCTTACATGTTAATTATGCATTATCATTGATGATGATTTACCTTTTTTTAATGAATTTACATGGTCATGATTATCTACGTGCTAACAATGCTAACGAATCATGTTTTAGTATGAATCTTGTTTGATGTGCCTTTAGGATGAGTGGAGGCAGTCATAGTCACTTCTATGGGAGATCTACATGATGGTGCACTCCCCCTCCTTGTCTGATACTATCTTGTGTGTGTGTGTGTGTGTGTGTGTGTGTGTGTGTGTGTGTGTTTATGTGTTTTTCTCATCTCGGTGATGCGGGGTTGCAAGTACCAAGTATCGACTCCACCTGGCTACACAGGTCTGAGCGTTCCTTTAAAATCCTCAAAAGTTGTTGATTACGGAGATAGTACTAAGGTCCCTACATGAGCCTACCTTTTTTCTATAATTCAATCTAGGAACATTGGGGTTCCTACTTTATCAGTCATCTATCAGGGTTAATAACACATAGCCACCTCATCCAGTTGGTCATTATTCTGGATAGTTCCTTGTGGTCACTTGCATTTTATTGGTTGTATGATTTGTTTGACCATTTCATTTATTTATCCTCCTTGGGATGATTCTCAGATGATATTTTCTATATTATGTTTCAATTTTTCATGTTTGGTTAGGAGTTTGACTTGATTTGACTTATTGATTGTGGTTGACCTTGTTTTACCTTGTGGTTTTCTCTATGTATTTTATAATTGAGTGTTATGGTCTCTTTGGATGGTTATATTTAATTTAAGGTATGTCATTTTACTCTAGCAAAGTGTTATATCATATAGTAAGTGTAAATATGTAATAATATTAATGTTGTGAGCTATTACTTTATAATTCATAGATTTTAGTGTTTGGTATTTGATATATATGTGTGTGTGTGTGTGTGTGTGTGTGTGTGTGTGTGTGTGTGTGTGTGTGTGTGTGTGTGTGTGTGTGTGTGTGTGTGTGTGTGTGTGTGTGCACCCATATATATATAAGTTAAAAGTGATTATATTTGCATGATTATGGATATTGTTTATAGTGTAAATTTTGGGACTAAGGTAAGTATAGTATTGTTAATAATTAAATATTAATTAATGTGAGGTTTAATATTCTTAATTACTAAATATAAAAATATGGATCTAGGTTTCATATTACTTATATCTTTTATGCCACATATTATGAGGTAATAATAAATATGTGTATTAATGATTATAAAGTATTCATTATAGTTAATTTATGTACTATATAGTTGTGAGAGTATAATTATATTGAGTTATTTAATTATGCCCTTTAGTTAAAGGTTAGTTGGGGGATGGTTACCTTTGGGAAATCTATTTATATGGATTCTCTTTTGATTTTGAGGGGAGAGATTGGATAAAACCTTGAGGAGAGCTTGGTTGTACTTTTCATGGAGATTTTGGAGAAAAACTTATGATATGTGAGGGAGAGTTTGTGAGTGCAATTCTTTAAGGATTCATGTGTTTTCTTGATTTTGGGAAGAGAGGTACATATTAGAGTTTCAAGGGTTGAGAGAGGTCTTTTTTTCCATATAATTGGTTCTTCTTCTTCCATGGAGATTTCTAAAAGTGTAGAGGGTTTGAAGGATGCATCTCAAGTTTGGATTTGTCTTCCTCTTTTGTCTCCTTCCTCATTCTTCAGTTGAATGTTCGTAGGACTTGAGGTATGGATTGAATTTATTGATTTCATTATTTATCTAAAAAAAATATGGATCTATTTATATTTTCTCATGATGTATTATATATGTACTTTCTATTCCTAGAGTTATTTAAAAGTTTAAAGTTCCTTTTTGTGAAAATTGTCATGTGTTTTCCTAGGGTTTTTAGCAACCCATTTTTGGAGATCTGTTATTTTTTAAAATAATATAAATTAATTCTAGTATTTTTATTAGTTGATGTTCTAGAAGGGAAATGGGTATCTCTTCAATTTCCATTTTAGGGTCAAATTAATGCCCTATTATAGAAATTTTGTCTGACTATTATTGTCCATTCTTTGTTCTAATTTTTTCTCTCAAATGTATTCATATGGTACATGCTAGTATAATTATGTCAAACTCTAAATTTGATACCAGAGATGGTCCTTTGTCTCATCTTTCATTTTCCATTAGTTTGGAGTATTTTTAGTATATTTTGTGAAAGTTACAACCATTTTAGTGAAGGCGGGTCTAAACCCTTACTAGGGTTTTCGACTTTAGAACATAAGCCATAACTTTCTTTCCCACCGTTGGATTTTTATGAACATTGGATATAATGTATGTAACTATGTTTTATTGATTTTGACCGAAGAGATTGTTTTAGTTATTTTTTGTGGAAGTTATGAATTATTGTTCATTGATGATTATTCTTGGTATTTAACCATAGTTTGAAATAAATAAATTTTAGAATTTGTCAAGTGTTAGAGGCTGGTAGGTTAGTAGAGGATTTTAGGGTCTTATTTTTGATTCATTTGGACCTTTATTATACATAATATGGTATGATATCATTTTGGTTCATTCTAATGCCTTTTATGTTCTTTGAATCAACTTAGATGATAGATTAGAGTTTAGGGTTGTCCAGTGGATTAGGGACAACCAATGATCACCTAAACCAAATGAAATGGTAATATGTTGTTATGATAGAATTTTTTATGATCTGATGTAATTCTTTGACACATTTATGATGTTTTATTTATGGGTAAGAACCTAGGTACAGTAGGTGAGTGGCTCACAGTGGGTGTCGAGGCACAAAGTGGCCGTCGGGAGGATCCCATTGGTGATTTTCTTAATATGGTGAAAAGGTTAATAAAATTAACTAGGAAGGGGGATAACCACACTAAAAAAGATAATTCTCATTGGTCTACATATGTCTGTTGGAGTACTAGGGTCCATTTGACTACTAGGAATGATCCCAGTGAGGGGGTACTAGGGTCCATAAGTATGACCGCTAGGAATGATCCCGGTGAAGGGGTAGCAAGGTCTATGACCACTAGGAATGATCCCAACGAGAAAGGCTATGTGATGAAAATACCCTAGTTTGTACCCTAGAGCCCTTACTTCTTGTTTGCAATACCTCTAGTAGTCTTGTTTGACTTGTTGTCTTTTGTGATTCATGTTTGTTTTCTAGGAAGGGTTTAATCCACCTTAGGTATGTCTTAGTTTTTACCTCTTGCATGGGTCTTGGTTTCTATCTCCTAGGTCGGGGGAGTGGGCCTATTGGTTCCATGTGGTTGAGTGGTTAATCTTTATTATATCGAGGTGTTGTTCATGTTCTCTTGGATGATCCTTGCACATGTTCCTTTCCATATTTGTAGTTGAAGATCATATTATATATTATATCAAGTTGAGACATATTGATGTATATGTATTCATATAATTGTAATCTCCTAAAAGGAGTCATATGTATGAGGCATAATGATGTATAGTAATGTAATTCTATTTATAAGGGAATGTGTAGTTCTAGGTGAAAACAAAGGGGGAAAGATTATATTATGTGCGGAACATATTTTTAGCATTAAAAGGAAGTTGTCTTTATTATTTGATCATATTTATCCTATTCTTTTATGATGTTCATCTATTAAGGAAAATAACTTAGATATAGTTATGTATTGATGTACTTAGGAAAGAATTTATTATGTCTTGATGAAATATTCAAAGGTAATTATTGTGAAATGATAGATTAGTAATTGGAATTATAAATAATGATTAGTTATGAAATAAGTTGGTAACTTGATTTTAATGTTCAATAGTTGGTTAAGTTTACTTAGTGCATAAAATGAGTATGGATTAACGAAGTACGTAAGTGTACACCTCTCTCTCCGGTTTCCCACAGCTTTCCAAGGGCTGGGGTTAGTAGCCAAGGTTCACAAGTGCATGCAAATCTATTAAGCAATAACTACTAAACGAAATGATCGAAACGCGAGCAATAAA